>VZUI01035336.1:0-131979 GCA_013401135.1 Cettia cetti | reverse complement strand
TGCCCTCGGTGAAGGAGGGAGGAGGGGAGAGGGTCTGCCGGCCAATGGGGGCAGACCCCAGGAGAGGTGGACACCAGGTGGTGTCAGGTATACAGGTACAGAGGTTTCTGGGAAGGTGGGTTTTACAAACACTTCTATAAACAGGGACAGTGCAACAAGAACTAGCTAAATTTGTGCAATACAACAGCCAGACAACTATGTGATGAAGTGAAATAGAGGAACTTCATCAAAGACAGAAATGCAGTAAGCAGAGGACCTTTGAGTATATAACTGGAAACCACAGAAAACTGCAAATCTAGGCATTTCCTTTCTCAAGATACATACCGTTCACTTCTTTTCATAGAATCATATTATAGGCTGATTTGGAAGGGACCTATCGGGATCACTGATCTCCAACTCCTAGCCCTCTGCAGGACACCCAAAGAATCCTACCATGTGCCTGAGAGCATTGTCCCAATACTCCTTGAGCTATGTTAGGCTTGGTGCTGTGACCACTTCCCTCAGGAGCCTGTTCCAGGGCTGAACCACTCTCTAGGTGAAGAACCTTTTCCCGATATCCAACCTAAACCTCCCCTGATTCAGCTTTGTGCAGTTTCCTTGAGTCCTGTCACTGGTCATGAGACTGAAGAAATCAGTATATGCCCTTCTGCTTTCTCCTTTTAGTAATCTGAAACCTAAACCAGATGTAATTTTCCTGCTATCCAAATGCACAGAAGCACAAGTCTTTGTGTCACATCAAGTTTATTTCTTTCACTTTAACATATAAAAAGTATCTAATAGCTACCTTAATCTGAGTAATTTCCCTCATCTGTCTCAGACAAAAGATTCCAATAACCTCTATGGAAAGACAGGCCATTAAAAATGGAGAAACCACATGCAAATGATGCCAAAAAAACCAAGGAAGAAATCAGGACCAGCTGAGTGAGAACAGAAGCATAGTTCATGTCCATGAAAGCCAAAATCCTGCACCAGACACCCCATCTGCATTGTATGCATTCCCTGGCAGCAGGCAGAATACCAAGGAGCAGAAATTCACTTGAGACATCACAACAAGAAAGGTTCTAACTTGAGAAAGCATTGCCACTCAAGGGTGGCTTGAGAGATGAACCTCATTACACATGCAGCACTCCCGGGAAGACAGTGTGACTCTTTCCAGCAAGTGGGCGCAGGTTAATGTCTGTGGAATGCACACAAAAGGCAGTGTAAAACCACCACAGGACAAAGCAATGTGCTGACTTGCCAATGGAAAATATCAACTGACCCCTTCTGGTTTTACACCTGTCTTCCCCTTCTTCTTCCACTCACCTCTTTTCAGGAAGGAGGCTCAGTGTTTTTCCGCAGTTTTTGGGATGAAAGACAACAGCATCAAGTGGGTTCTCCCTTCTGCAAAATAATGCAAGTGTAAAATGCCTGACGCATCATTTAAGCAAGGCTGTTAAGCTCAACAGTTCTGCTATCATGTCCTGGAAGAACTGCCTCTGGCTCCAAAACACTCTGTCATCACTGTATGAGCAAGAATTTTCAGCACATCTGCTTGCTACGGAACACTAGGCAAGCCCTAGTGTTCCACTAGAACTTCCACTGTTTTGGAGATTAATCACAGGAAACTTTGAACACCTAAAAGGACATACACTGCCTTTGCTCTCCTTTACCAACACTATAAAATGCAAGACCCTCAGAGAATCAAGTCTCATGTCCACACTTACTTGCAAACAGCACCAATCGTAAAGCCAGGAGGAAGAGAAGTTGGCAGGTCCTTCAAGGAGTGAACCACAAGGTCAACTCTAAAAATTAGAGGACAGTAATCAGAGAACAGATGGTGGAGCTCACGTGGCAATCTACCAGAGGGCCTGCAGGTCACGTTCATAAAAGTCTCAACCTGCTCTGGGAATTAATTTGGAGAAGGGAGAAGAATTTCAGGATTCCATAGCGAGGATTACCATATACAGTTTTTGTGTTACTCCTAAAAAGCTACTTCGCTTTTCTTTCTCTGTCTCTCTTTTCCCCTTACCCAGCAATGAAAGACATTTAATCAGACTGAATGAGGGGAAGATGCTGGAGATGTTCACACAGAGAGACTCACTGTACCAAAATGAATCAATATGTGGGTTGGTATTATGCTTCAAACTTTAAGTAACAGCGAGCCAAAGTACAGGCTACCTGCTTTGTCACACAGGAACTGAGCAGAATTGTAAACACTTAAGTCTCCAATATTTTTTCACCAATTTCGCTGAAAATGCGGTATGATGTAGCTATGTGGCAGAGAGGCAGAAGAATACTTTTGTTTTTAAGCATACTTTAACTAAGGCACCACTGAAACTCTCCTC
The DNA here is from genome assembly GCA_013401135.1 of Cettia cetti. Taxonomy (NCBI): domain Eukaryota; kingdom Metazoa; phylum Chordata; class Aves; order Passeriformes; family Sylviidae; genus Cettia; species Cettia cetti. Next base: position 129,652 of record VZUI01035336.1, on the reverse strand, counting down.
AGAATATTGAGGAGAGAGATTAAATAACAACAAAAATCCCCCAACACCTCAAACCTACTAAACCAGCACTAATCTCTCTCTGCTCAGGCACCTGAAGCAAAGTTTTTTGTAGAGAGAAGTTGCATAGAACACAGCACAATTTGTCCATGCCAAATTCTCCTGCACATTTAGCTTGTGTAAGTTAATAAATAACAATAATAATAAATAGGATAACAATAAATCTGTTTCACAATACATTACCACCAACACGCAAAGTATTTAAAAATATATATATATTCATAAGCAGGAATCATATGAGATCACATCCTCTCTGTGTATTACAGCATGTAATACACAAATAACAGAAGAAAACCTAACTGGAGCAGAACAAGTGACACAACCACTCCACTTCAAAATACATGGCCTAAGCCCAGGGTAGAGAGAAAAAAGGGGGGGAAAAAAGACAGTGACTTCTCAAAAGACTATTTTTTTTTTAGCCTGAGAGGTACCAGGACCAAAGGAAAGTAGATCACCTATGCAGCAAGCTAAATATGTCCAAAGAGCACCAAATGCCAAGGAGAAAAACAAAACAATAAGCTCTTACTCATTTCTTTCAAGTGCACTTTCCAACTCTTTGGTGAAGAGGCTCTTCTCTCCAATCTACACATAAATGGAAGAACATGAACCACAAAAGATGCATTGGCCAATATAACATAAATAGAATTAGTTCTTGAATAAAGAAAGAACATTTCCTTTACCTTGGAAAGTGCTGTATCCAAGATCTTGTCCCCAGTTGTTGACATGGCCACTGCTCAGAGACAGTACAGGTAAAACGTGAGGCTTGACAAAAGCACTGGGCTTAGGCTGAAAATATCTATGCAAAATGCCATGCGCAGTCACACACGACTGTGCGAACACAGACTCAAGCTCAATACAAGAGCAGCTCAATTCTAGAAATACACTGCACTCAAGACAACTGAAATTGAGATTCTTTCACTGTCCTCAAAAACAAAAGCATGGGGAAACAGGGCAGGTTTGGGGAAGAGCTGACCGAATGGAAACTGCACAGTCTGTCTCTGGAGTGCCAGTGAACACATATGAAGCAATTTTCTTCAGTGCAAGGCTGAGCTCCTGTTATACCTTTTGAAAGTCTTGAGCCCCAGACCAGAAAATGCCCCTAACACTCAGAGGGGCACAGCCAGAACAATACCAGATTTGCAAATGAAGCAACACCATATCTATCGTGTACTCAGCACTTAAATCATCAAGAGCTTATGAAATCCACCTATCTCCCCTAGAAGAAACCAGCAGCAGCAGTTGCCCAGCCAACTGAACTGAATTCAGATGGCACACTAAGATAAACTTAGATAGACCTCCTCCTCCTGACTCTACACACACCTCTTACACACAAAGAAAACTGACTCGCTCCTGCTGCCATCTACCCCAGAGCAACATCCAAAACAAAACAAAACAAAACCACAACTTACCAATCTCAAAGCGGAGGTCAGGGTATAGCTCACGGAGCATCACAACTACGCTATCTGTCTGAATCCGGGCCAGCTACAAGGAAGCAGAAAACAAAGTCCTAAAGAAAGAGCACATTGTCCATACAGTAGCTAAGGAGGCTTTGCCATTCTTCCACAGCCAGGCATGCATGACCAGTACATTCTCTCTAAATCAAAAGCATTAGAAATAGGTTGCCTCAAGTAAAATCACTCATAGGTACAAACTCCTTGAACTGTGTGAACTCCTATCATGACCAGAGCGCTTCATTGAATAATTTCTTTTATTGACTAAAGTACCACAGCTCCCCATGTCCAGCATTGCTGGGAAGCAACCACTGATGAAACACTGCAATAAATTTATTTTAGGGAGTTAGGGAGAGTGATTTCAACAGAAGCCTACAGATCATGATTCTCATACTTTCACTTCTGGGTTTCACATATGTGGAACACAACTGCTGAATGATGATCAGCAAGTGGGCAGAAAAGTAAGCAAAACCATTATTCTGTTGTTCAGCAATGAAAGAACAAGTCATATTGTACACTGGGCTAAGGTTAAGGTTAAAGCCTTCCACTTTTTCTAAGAGTACAAGTTTTACCAATAGTGCGAGCTTTGGGAGAAGCCAGTAGAATTTCACTGAGCTGGCAGAAAAATACCGAGTTTGTGTCAAATACAAGTTACTTATCCTCCGTAAGAACAAAGATGTAGTTAGAGGTTCTACAAACACACACAAAAGTAACAGCTTACATCATCACGTTCAGCAAGAAACAAATCCCAAAGTAAACTGCATGAAGAACATTCTGTTGTGTAAGAAAATCAGAAGCAAGTAAAATACTATCACTTAGTGTATCATCTTTCTGCACATGGAAGAGGCAGCGGACTCAAGCAACTACAGATGAGTTTCAGCTTTTCTTCCACCGAAGGGCACAGGACCCTTTGGTAATTAATGTAGTTCTTAGGACTGCAGCTCCTTACAGTGAATGTATGTAGCTGCCTCCCTTTGCAAAGTGCCCCAAAAGCTCAGGTACATTACATGAGGCAGCATTTATGCACGGCTATCTCCGTTATCCTGATGTCTACATAGAATGCTTTTGTGCCAGCACGAAATTCTTCCTAGAACGTGGTACCAAAAGGAACGAGATTATCTCAGCGCAAAGGCCAGAGGGTCGCTTATCTCCCTTTGCGAGGCTGCTCCTCCCTACTGTAGCCCGCTAGCAAGAGATACCTCTTCTATCTCTGGATACGTCCCTTCCCTAGCCTTTGGGGGGGGGTGTCCCTAAAAGAGCTGCAGACTTTGCAAGTTGCAAAGCCCCAGACAGACCCGGGAGAGACCCGCGACGTCGCCCCCAGCCCCTGTACCGCGTCAGCGTTAACAGAGCTGTCCGTCCCCTGGGTTCCGAAGGAAGGGCTTTTCAAACTTCTTCCCGGAGTTCCACGGCAGGAGTCGAAACGCACGAACTCTGGAAGCTCAGGCCGTTTCTCAGCCCCGAGAAGCACGCACACCCTGCGCTGCCCGGGACGAACCGGGTGCCCGGGCGGGAGCACGCCCCGCACCCCAGCCCTGCCGCTGCCTACCTGGCTCCGGCGGGTGCCCACGCGGATCGCTCTGCTACCCACGCCATTCTCTCCCTGCGGCAGCAACATGTCGGCACCCGCGCCGTCAACCCCCCCGACAGACTCCGCTCGCCCCAGGCCCACAGCGGCCGACCCCGCCTCCGCCATGACCACCGGCCCTCGGCGCCGCACAGCCCCGCACCCACCACGTGACCGGCGGCGTCGCCCGCGCCGCCCTGGCCATGTGACCAGAGCCCTCGGCGCGGCCGCAGCGCGGGAAAAGCTCCGCCCCCGCCCGCCCCAGAGGCCCCGCCCGCACTCCCGGAGCACCGCCCGGCCCCGCCGGTCAATGAGGGCCGGGGTGCGGCGCTGCCCCGTCAGTCTGGTTTATTGGAGGCCAAGGGATGAAGCCAAGTACAGGTGGCGGAGGGCACAGCGGGGGACCACGCACAAAACGAGAGGACGTGTGGACAGGGCCTGCGGTCAGGTACTGCGCTTGGTGTGGATCAGCCGCTCCCGCTGCAGGCCAGCCTCGATCGTCGTCGTAGCAGTCTTTCCCGAGGGCAAGTCCGTGATCAGGGTGAGCTTATTGAAGACGCCGCGACCAAAGTAGTCAGCAACGACTGAGAAGCCATCGTTTGAACACTTGAGCTGCCAGACACAAAGCAGCAGCATCAGCAGAAGCCTCCAGAGCCTCTTGCCTCTAGCCCCCTTCCTTTCTCCCCCTGCACTTACAAGCTTCTGGGCTTAGAGGACAGGGCAGCCCATGTCAGTCCCTGGCTCTTTGCTTATTCCATGCAAGAGCTAGGTGTAGCAGAAGAAGCTGTTAGATTTTTGATGCTGGCCATTCCAGCTCCTGTTTCAACCCCACTTCTAAGCCATGCACTGAGGAGGTAATGAGCAACTGAATTAAACAGGAAGGTGGGTGCCTCAACTGATCTAGTTTCCACGTGTGTTAACATTTTCCAGTTAATGTTCCATTCTCACCCTCACCACTTACTTCATCCTTGGGGAACACAAGGTAGATGGAACATTTTGGCGCTGTCCCCATTCCAATTCCCACTATTCTCCCTTTCTCCCTAATTAGTTCTATACAACCTGCTGACCAGCTGTCACACTGACCAATAGGTCTTGAGACACATCTGAGGGTCAGGTGAGAACAGATTCTCTCTTTAACCTTCACAGAGCCAACACTGACTCTTCACGCCCTTTACACAATGCAGTCACCCTGCGGTCTCTCATTATCCCGTTAACATAGCCTTGTTTACAAAATACTTTCAAGCCTTACCTGTCTCTACCTCCATTTACAGGTCTGTAAATGAATGTAAACTATTTCAGCTTGGTAAGAAAGGCAGTGTTACTCTACCTGATGCTGAAACTGGTCATGCAGATCTGTCTTCTGCTCCTGGGCTCGGATCATGTCCATCACTTTGCGATTTTCTGGCATGCAAGTAGGACATTCCGAATCACTCTCAGAGTAGCTTTCAAAGCAGTGCTGGTGAAAGGAATGACCGCACAGGAAGTGGACTGAAGGGAGCTCCAATGCACTGGTGCAAATACTACACTTGGTCTTCTGAAAAATCTTGGGACTGAGTGACAAGATGGAAAAGCATGAGAAAGACAAACTACACTTTACCTTACTAGAAGAAAACAGCAGTTCTATCCTTGTATAGCACTAGACAAGACAGCACACAGTCCTGCACCTTGCTTTTAGCTCTTCAATTTCCAGGCGGATCCTTGTAGTTTCTTCTCGGTATTTCTGAATTCTCTGCTCGTCCTGCTCTATCTGGCGGCTTTGCTTCTGCAGCTTGTTGACAAGATAATCCTTAATCACAGACAGGGTGGCTGTGGAGTTATGAGCCAGCGTCTGCACAACTGAGAGCAACTGAGATGTTAGTTTAAACACAAGCACAAAAACTGCAGCTATGCTTGTACTGCCAGGGCAGACTGCTTTCCTGGCACAGGCCACGTACAGGCAAAGACAACTGGCATTCTCATGGAATTGGAAGAGCTCACTTAAAGATTCTCTTTCAGTTTGACCTCTTCCAGAAATGGGCATCTGGGAGTATATTTGGGGTAACTCAGACCAGAAGGGACAAAGGAAGAATTTGATTCTAGGATTTGATTTGGACTGGATTCTAGTTCTCCACCAAGGCACAACAGGAGTTTTAGAGTGCCCTGCACTGCCCCACACTGACAGAACTGAAATCATGTACAAGACATCTCACTGACACTGCAGATATTTTCCCTAACTCGGGAGCTGTGACTGGCATTGCTTTTCCCTATAGAGCAGGTTATTACTTCAAATGGTGGGCTCCAATTTCATTCCTCTAATGCCTGATCTACAGAAAGCACTACAAACTAGTCTGGGTTGGAATCTTTTGTGGTTCGTTTTTCTGGTTTTTGCTTGGGTTGGGGTTTTATTGTGGGAGAGGCTGAGAGCTGAGTGTCATTACCAAGCAGCGGAGGCATAAGATTCTTGTTCTCAATGTGTTTCAGCACTGCAGCAATATACTCTTTGCAGTTCTCCTCCTTCCGTGCAAAGTAGCCAAGAGCCTGTTCCCAGAGACAAGCCTCTTGGTCGCCATACAACTCGCACACCTCGATCACCTTCTTGTACTGCTCATTCTGCATGTGGTAGTGCATGATCTGTTGGAAACTGTAAGAGAAAGACTCACCAGGTGCAACAATCCATCTCGACCTTTGAGTTGCTACAGGGAACTCAGGTTTTCACCCAGCCATGCAATCCCCAGACTCACACGGAAGTCAAATACAAGTCTTTTTGTCACTCTATACAACTGCCTTGCTTCAACAGTGAGGTATTTCTGCAGAGCAATCATCTACCATTCCCATCTTGAGATACTAAAGAGGTGACTACCATTAATGGTACAGACATTTACGGCTCAGAAATCAGTCCGGTGGGGGCAAGAGGAGAAGGACAGGACTCTAAAGACAAGAGTAAAACTCACAGTTTGCCCTGCTCATAGAGGTAGAGAACACCATCCTTGAAATTGTGCATCTGACATAAGACCAAGGCCTTATCAAAGACTGTTTTGAACCTTCCGCTCTTCAGAAGGGTGAGAGCTTCATTGTGCAACTTCTCCTTGATCTACAAAGAGGAGACAGATCAAGAAGAGGAACACAGGCACACCCACATACACAGTATTTTGCACTAAGACCTGACAATTCAGAGCTGTTTCACGGAGGTGGGTTTTGGTACTTGTTCTTTAACCCTTTTAAGCAAACAGGAGATAATTTTCTTTGCCTGAACATCCTCACAGATCTAGGCAACCAAGTAAAGATATTTTTGTGGGCAAGGCATTTTCTCACAGAGGTCATATTGTCTGGAATCTGTCCTTAAATGAGATACAAACAAAACAAGCTCAGCCATCTTGAAGGTAATATTCTCCCAGATACTAGACTGCTTTCCCATTTCTGTGCTACTTGTCCAGCACAGCGTATGTACTGTCGCATGCTGTCAATGCCCAGCTGGAAAGGGCATTGCAGGAATGCAAATATGACTCACAGACACCAAATCTCTCCCTCAAAACACGATACTGGAGGAGCTCAAACCTGCTCATCTTGTTCGTGTGCCCAGTTCTGTAATCGAAGTTCCAGTAAAGTGTCATAAACACCCTGTGGAGAGTCAGCCTGCACCTCAGTCATGTGTTCCAGAAAAGCTTTCAGTTCTCGGGAGTTGTTTGCAAAGACTGGGATGAACTCCTCTGAATTAGCCTGTAAAACAGTCAGAAAAAGACAAGCACCCACATCAGTCTATGCCATACTAGTGCTTCCTTCCTGCCATGAGGAATGTTCATTTCCAGAGTCTCAGACAGGACAGATACAGCACACTACGGTATGCCAACAACATCAAGGATCAATTCTGAGCAATAGCTTTAAGAGGTCTCCTGCCTCTAGGACTACCAGTACATCAGAATGGGGCTTCTCATAGAATCCTTGAATAGTTTGGGTGGGAAGGGAACTTTAAAGGTCATCTAGTCCAACACCACTGCAAATAACTGGGACATCTTCCATTAGATAAGGTTGCTCAGGTCCTCATCCAATGTGACTGGAGTGTTTCCATGGGGCCATTTACCACTTCTCTGGGTAACCTGCTTCAGTGTTTCACCACTCTCATAATAAAAAATTCTTTCCTTCTATCTAGTCTAAAACTGCCCTCTTTAGAACTATTACCCTTTGTAAAAAAGTTTGTCCTCATCTTTCCTATAAAACTTTGAGTACTGAAAGGCTGCAATGAGGTCTCCCTGAAGCCTTCCCTTATCCTGACTGGGCAACCCCAGCTCACTCAGCCTTTCTTCAGAGCAGGTGTGTTCCATTCCTCTGATCATTTTTATAGCCCTGCTCTGGACTCACTCCAAAAGGTCCATGTCTTTTCTGTGCTAAGGGTTCCAGAGTTAGACACAGTATTCCAGGCGGGGTCTAACCTGAGCAGAGTTTATTTAAGTATAATTCTCATTATACCTAAAACATCAGGTTGGCAACACAAGGCATGCAGAAGCACTCGCTGCAAAGTTACTGTAGGAGAGCAACAATTCTCAGTCAACACAAACCATACCTTTTTTCCTTCCAGCATCCCAGGGCCTTCATTACATCCTGAGGGACGGTAATCAGTGCAAAGGATCTTCAGCAATTCAGTGGTCTCATTAGGGACATGGTGCATCAGGATTTTACCATATCGCTTCATGTTACTCTCTGCCTGTTCAAAGGGCAGTTTTCCAATGTACTGCAAAGCCTCTTGGTAGTTCTGTGAAGACAGACAACAGAACAATCACAGGATGTTAGCCTTTGCTCTCCACTTTTACCCACCTACAAAGTTAGGACAGAAAGCATTGAAAACATGCTGTGAGTATGCCACAAATACCATTTGCTCTGAATTATCACCTAGTTCACTATTCCTGCTCATTTTCCTCCTCACGGATAAAGACTGGATACAGCCTGGGGGTAATGTTTAGATAAATCCCCAACTAACCACCATCCCTCCTCTTAAAGGGCACTGTAAAAAGCCACATCAGAAAGAAAACAAGACCTTCTGATTTCCACACCTAGTCTAACACACAAGCCAAAAGCAGAAAGGCAACACACCAACAGCTATGAGTATTGTTGCTGCTGCTCTCATCAGCACACTATCCTCAGCAAAGATGTCAGTGAAATTATATTCTCACTAAATTCCTCATAGTATTCTCCCCAATAAAAACACATGTGCAGTTATGTCACCTCACCTTGATATCCTCTAACTGGATTTTGAGGTACCATTCATGATGCTCATGCTTCTCTGCCAGGTATACGGCATGGGAGTAGTATCCAGCTTGGCGAAGCACCTTGATAGCTGTTTCCACATCAAAGTGGACCTCACTCTCACTTGTCTCCAAGAACAAAAGCAGAGAGATGATCTCTCAGAAAAATTCTAACAGTCCAGCAGCAGTAATCATTTATGTAAGAGGAGGAAAACATGAGCAGGGACAATTTGGTACCTGTCATGCAAGAGAAAAATCACCCATGCAGAAAGGAAGGAATCTAACCACTTCTCATTTGCTTGCCAGTTGCACTGGCCAGAAGCAAGCACACGCCAGACTCAGATGGCAAACCAACCAAACTGAGAATGTAAGCAAGAGCTCAGAAATAAAGCAGCAAAGACCAGGGTACTGAATGGTAAATTCCTTATTTTGTCTATTAATAGTTGTACAGAAGACAATGTACAATGTCACCACTACCTTTTTAATTATTATGATGACATTAAAACGTAGCATGATTCCACGTTCCCCAATACCTTAATGAACTCTTCCAGTTTGGAGCTGTCTTTGAGTTTGGTATAACAATTGAGCAGAAGTGTAGTGTGGTCTGCATTGGCCAGGGACTGCAGATGGAGCATCTGTAGATAAGCAGTGAGGTTGTGGATACGCTGAGCATCCAGGAATTTCCGAATAACATAAGATGGTTCTAGCTTCCCTATAGTTCTGTGAGGAGAAGAGTCACATTACAAGATACTGTATACTCATGAAGTTAAAATAAATGGAGAAATTAACAACAGAACACAGAGAAGCCTTAACTTCAGCAGGCACTAACCCTCTTGGGACTGCTCAGCTATGCATGAGAAGCAACAACTATTTATAGTGTAAGACCACCCATCTGCACACACACTGATACAAAGGCCTTGATCGAGACAACCATGAGAGCATAGAAGGACTTAATCTTCCTTTAAAGATGGCAGTAAGAAGATAGACTAGCCTCTGAGCACAACAAACTGGGAAGCCAAAAAAAGAGAGAATAAAAGCTACATTTTCCTTCATTTTAGTCACATAACTAAAAGTCAGCTTTAAATGTTTATGCACTAAACATCAAGCAGTTTAGTCACAGTTACTGTGACAGTTAAAGCAAGTCAAGATAAAAAGACATGCTCACTCCCACTAGGTGTCAGGGACTCCGGAGCGCCAGCTCCACAATAATGTAACACTTTGTGGCATTTTAAAAATTGAACATGAAGTTTTCAGTAAGCACCAAAACAAGACTGCTCTGAGTTCTAGTTTTAAAAAATTGAAAATGTTTTAAAACTGACATTGAACTGAGTACTTTCCAAGAAGACTGCCATACATGGTCAAATTCCATCATCTATCTTGCACAGAGTGATCTCTTCTTCATAATGATATCACCAGGCCCCACTCCATCCCAATGGGCCTAATAATACATTATAACATAATGTATTATTATAACATAATAATAGTACATAATAATGTGAATAATACATTATTCACGTTAAAATATGGTCAAAGAGAAGAACTTTATCTTAATGTATACAGAGTGAATTTCAAGCAACTTGTTCAAAGATTTTTAGTTTTATTGACATCTTTCTCTGTACAGGTAGAATTTTCACCTCAAGTCATACTTTTTTTGTTTTGGAATGTTTTTATTCCTGGGCTGAAACAGGCCTTTGTTGCTCCTACCTGTACTACAACGCCACAGCTCCATAGGACCCCCACCTACCGGATATACTGCTGGATGGCTCCATCATGGTTTCCCTTGTTATAGAGATGATCGCCATACTGCCGGAAAATCTCTGACAAACCATCGCTGTCCAAGTGGTGGCTCTTGGCGAGGTTAATGGCCATTTCAAATAAGTTCTTTCTGAACAGCATCTGTTAAACACATGGTAAGAGCAGTATGAGAGAAATACCACCCCACAAAGCAAGCTCAAACACACCTGGAAATCAAGTTGTTTCTTCTTCTCAGTGCGTACATGCACATGGGCCTTTACATACCAACTATCATACAACACCAGTTATACTGAAAAGCTATTCATTCACTTGTTATGTAATTCACTTACGTGAATAGTACAATTTTTCAGTCTGCAGAGCTAGTACAATCTTACAGACATAACACAAAGACTAGTAAGAAAACAAATTTACATGCCTCGAGTTTGGTTTGTGTATCCTTCTCCTGCAGTACATGGATCTTCCCATCTCTGGTCAGTACATAGAGAGAACCCCACTCTGCCAAGACATCCACTATATCATCAAAGATTGAGCTGTATGCAATGAATTTGTTGCACAAGTCATAGATATTCAGGACTTGTTTGTCTGAATTCTGTGCCTCGTTCCCAGCAAATTCTGACCTGGAGAGAAGAAGGAAGTTTTAGAAAACAAGAAGAACATAACTTGAAATCCTGATACCTGTTCAAACTACAGGCGGATAGAAAGCATGACAAACGAAAGTTCATTTAGGCAATTAAACTAAGTGGATCCAGAGGGAAACCACATATATTTATATACAAATTCCATCATCCTGTTACACTGAGAAATTCATAGGACTGCAAAAAAAAAAAAAAAAACCCCGCTCATTCAGCACACTTAATTGTCCTAACTTTTGCAATGGAAGTTAATCAATATATGGGTCTGGATCAACCTCAACAATGTCTGACAGAGTTGCAGTCTGCTCCCAAGAGCAAAGCTTCACGGGGAGGAAGGAAAATGAGAAAAAAGCATGAAGCTGCATGAGCAAAAAGAACTTGTCTGTTTCAAGGAGCCCTACTTTGGGGAAGTCTTTCGGTCCTTGGAGACAATGATGAGGTACCCCCGATACCAGTGGACAATCAGCTTTTGTCCCTCGAAGGCAAAGCAGGGGCCACGTTCATCTGGTTGATAAAGGTACACACATTCATTTCCTGCCACAATGAACTGGAGATCCTGGGAGGGGTCACTGAGAGATGAACAGCGCAATCCACAGCCATGAGTGTCCAGCTCCAGGTGAGGATAGTCTTTCACTGAAAGCATATAAGACTACAGAGGAAACTCGAGGGTTTGGGGATTGCTCTGAACTAGACTCTGAAGCCAACTGAATTTGCAAATCAGAGTCACAGTTTTTTCAACTAGCTTCTCACCTGGATGTTCTCTGTGGTCACCACAAACAGATGTGTTGCTTTGCCAGACTGTCGAAAAGCAAGGCCAGTAACTGGGTAACTGCCTTCACGTAGGATTTGGGTCTTACTATGCCGATCTCGAGTGATGTCTCCTTTAGTAAGTACAACGCTCCCATCTGCAAAACCTGGTGAAGCGGACAGACTAAACTATGACTCATACAACACATCTGAAATTTTATCCAGCGTAAGTTAGGGAAGCTCCAGTCAGTGACAACACCATGCTCACCAGCATGGTATAAAGCAATGGGATTGCCACAGGTCCTCACGTCCAGTCAATCTTCACCAAATCACCCCCCACTGCTCCTGTTACAGTTCAGAGCTGTCACACAACTGCACACAGGACAGCACTGTTCAGCAAGGGTTAACTTGCTCTCCACACACAAACTTCACACGCAGATTAATTTTGTTTGACTCTGTATTTTGTTTTACAAACGGCCTTCCCATAGTGCAACTGTAACCATAATTTAAAGTCCCTTGCTCATTCAAAACAAACAACATACTGTAAAGAAGACCAGAGAAAGATTTTTTAAGAAAGAGTAAAACATGCATTTGTTTATAGCTTGCCAACAGCCCCAGCCTTGTAAATTGTTCCAGGGTTAAAGGCCACCATACATACAGGGAAAGGTTTTTAATTTCAGTGTAGGGACCAAGTCAGCTGGGAACTTGTAATCTCACAACATTACTGCTCTTATTCTGTCAGAAGAGTTAAGCAAGAAACGTTACCAAGGAATGGTTAAATCCAAAAAGGGAAACCTGCTTTTTCCTTTGAAAAAAGGTTTGCATAACATGCTTGAAAAAATACCTCTGTAACATTAGGTATCACAAAACTGATGTTTTTTCCTGTACCAACAGAAGCTAAGTTTAGTACTAAGTTTAATAAATACGTAACCTTACCAACTGGCAGGGAAAAGAGGACACCAACTAAAAATATGTACTTCCAAGTATCAAAGTTATTAGTATAAAATATACAGCCAGGCTAAATTTAGGCATTTATCTCTTGAGTTCTGGGATAGCACAAGATACACAATATCTCTGTGAGAATAACGTAACTGAGCAAGAAGAAAGATCATCAGGATGTTCTATGCTGATTTTTGCATTATCTATTAGTTCCTTACCTCTCAGTAAGGACTGTAATATTTTTCTTAAGCTATTACAGTTCAGCTTTACTTACCAATAGCCATGAAATTAAGATTCTCGTGGACAGTTAGGCAGGATACAACTGTGGGCTTGTTACCAGGTATTGCTGGAAAAATTCGTGTGCAAAGAGGATTACCACCATCTCGTTTCTCCAGGTTCCAGACTTTCACCTACAAACAACGACAATCTAGCATAAGCAAAACATGGGGTATTAGAAGGCCACAACCTGGCATCAAAATGTTATAGTACCCAGAATGAACAAGCAACTTAAGAAAGGGCAACTGAGATCATCACAATAGTCTTTAAGAAAAATCCGCATTACAAATGCATATTCCTCTCTTTGTCATTTAACTTACCAAAGGATTAATACCCTCTTCATCCTCACCAATAGAAACCAGGATACTGTGCTGCTTCAGCTGGTACAGATGCGTCACCCTTAGCTTGTAAGCTTGGAAACTGCTGAGTTGAAGGGAGCGAGGCAAAAACCAAATTTGACCGTCCATATTTAGATCACAGTTAAGGCACATATGGGAAAAAAGAAAAAAAAAAAAAGAAAAGAAAAGAAAAGAAAAAAAAAAGCCCCACACCTCCAATCATGCAAGTATCTGCGTGCCTTTTGCTGATACCTGGCAGAGCTACAGCAAATACTTCTGCGGAACAATCCCGGAGCACCAACACAACCAGAGGCGGTTTGGGTTTCTTTTTAAAGAAAGTACAGCCGAGATGGAAAAGCTGCCGCATTCCCAAGGCCGGAGTACCCTCCTAGACAGCGCTCAGGACGCCTGCCACGCAGCCTCGGCTCGGCCCAGCCCCGCGCAGGCCGCAACGCCCAGCCCCGCACAGGATATCTCCGAACACGAGGCTTCCCCGGCCCGAGTCGCAGACTGCGATGCCCGGGGGCAGCGCGAAGGGCTTCGCACCGGCCCCATCCGGCCCCGACGGCTCCCTCACCGTCTCTCTGTCAAAGAAGACGAAGCGGCGCCACTGCAGGTACGCAGCCATGTTGAGGCCGGCCCCGCGCGCCCGCCCCTCCGCTGTGACCCGAGTCTCCGCCCCTCGAGTCACGCAGCGGAGAGCGCGGGGAACGCGGGGGCGGGGCAGCTGCAATGCCAAAAAATTTGACTTTAAAGACTGGATTTCGTACATATTGAAAAAATATCCCAGAGCCTGCAGTTACTTGCATTACAGTAACGAATATATAATCTTTTTAATTTGCCTCTCTCCAACAAGGCCTTAATAGTATACACAAAAAGGCTCGGCCTTTATATGGGGATAAGAACTAATGAAATCTGGTTATTTGCTGTGAGCTCAGCAGGATACGACTAATTATTTATGTGTTATTTGTGACAGACTGAGCTTCTCGGCTTAACAAAAGCAATACAGTAAACATACTAAAAAAAAAGCTATACCTTTGGATACATGTGTAAGTTAGTTTCAATGCAACCCCAGCGAACCAGAATGCAGTACTTAAGCAGTACTTAATTTCATCGAAACTGTGTACTTTTACTGCTCCAGTGCCCCAGGCACTGCCCAGTGGGACCTCGTTGTTTACAATCTGAAGTACTTAGTTACCATTATGGTAAATTCTGTATGAATATTTTGTTAAATAGTTTAACTTAAGCTATCACTCAAGTGCAGTTAGGTTTGCTGTTAAACTTTTACACATAAACCACTGGTCAAGTCCAGGGCCCAGCTGATCAAAGGAGTCTACTCTGAATCTTGTGACTCAACTTACCTGTTCCCATCCTTATGCTCTTTCTCCTTCTCCCCAAGCCTCCATGTAGATAATTTTGGGTTTGGCCTGAGTGCAGCCTGCTTTTACTCTGTGTGCTATAACCATCTACCGAAGTGAACCCTGCCACTGAACTTCACCGTGCTTTCACTTTTACATTAAGCTTGCTTTTGTCAATGCCTTTGCTGGTGATTTTTAAAGCATCTTTAAAATACTCATTCCAACCACCAGAACCACACTACACACAAAGGACTTCTGCAGCACAAGCAGCAAGCAAGGCAAAGCTCAGGATGACTCTCGATGAAAGAGAGAACACCACCACAGCAGGATCTGCAGTGCTCCTCTGGCCCCTTGCAGAAAATGTCAAAGCTGAGGCTAACTTGGCACTGCAACCAGATGCGACACAGAGCCTTCTGGTCTACTGGAAACAAGACTGTAGAGCATTTGACCCTGGAAAAACAGCTGCCACGTGGAAGGTCTGTGCAGAAAAAAGATGCCTCTCACAGACACAGGAGAGCACTTTTCCATTTATTGTGTGCCTCCTTTTCTTGACACTTCATTCCAAAGGTTGTTGCACCCAATGTAGACTGTGCATCTAAGGACACCAGCATGCTTTTCACTCAGCAGTTAAAGGAAAAAAAAAAACACCAAAAAACAAAACAAACAAACAAAAAAAAACCAACAAAAAAAACCAGAACAAATGGGAGTTCCAGGGAGCTTTTATTGAGTTTAATTAACAAAATCAGGATTTTTCCATTCATCTTTTTTGCACTCGCGACTCATGAAGCTCTTCACAAGTCAGTGCTGCAACACATACAAAACCAGAGGAAACATATTCTCAACAAAATCTGAGCTCCACTGGAGAGTTTGCCAATTGCCAATTTAACAGAAAGCCAATTTTCCCCTCCCCCCCTTGACTGTTTTGAAGGACTAGACGATATTGTTTGCTGGTTAGCAGTTAGAATTATCAACCCCTTCTCTAGGGTCTACTGTATTATGACACTCCACTTGAATTGCAAATAATTTCTCTTCTTGAAATAAAAGTTCCAGTTTCTTTCAATAAAGGGAACAGTGGCTATTTTCTTCTCCTGATGCCCCTTCCCCAAAGTTACTGGTTAAAATACAGCAAGGCTGTATCTTAATAAACACATCCCTGCCCCCCCCCCCCCCTTACTCCTCCCTAACTTGTCTACAACAGAATTTAACAATGCTTCCACGCAGAGGCATTTCAGCAACACAACTATGAACTGAGCAAAGCCTACAGGATAATCTGCCAAAGCCTTCTTGTGAAATTCAGATGCACGCTCTTTGGTCCAGAGACCAGGCTGATTACAAAGATGAACTGTGATTCAAAAGAGATGGGCCAGAAGTTCATAGCAAGCAGAAAACTCCCTGCAGGGTCTACAGTTGCCCAGCCTCTACCACAGCAGCTGTACTGCTGGAGTCTCTGGGAACAAAATTCACTTTGTTCTCAGGAAGTAATGACCAGCAGCCCCAGCAGCACTACGAAGTTCAGCACCGGGGGCAAGAACCATCATAACAGCAGCTCAACAGATGTGGCATGACAGCTCCGTAACCTCTCTTACAGAAACTGAGGCAAGACAGCCATCTGCTCAGGTTTGTGTCCTATCAATCATTTGTGAAGAAAAAAGTGTTTGAAGCATTTTTAAATCCTTGGTGCAGACACCCTCCCCCCATCCCAAATAAAAATAAACAGAAGATCAGAATGAGATGATTTGATACCACCATATACACAACATGAATTCATGTTGAGCTTCCCTGTTCTTACCCACAAAAAGTCAGAGGGCAAGGAAAGATGCTCCCATCTCATTCTGGAAACTGAAACATGTATTTGAGACCAACCCACCCCCCTCCCTTTGGGAAAAGGCCCCCAGCCACTGCAGATGCCCACCTGAGAGTGGGCACCCAGAGAACCTGTCTTATAGGTTCTCTCAAGTGGCTGAAGATTCCATGACCTTCTTCAGAGTGACCTCACCCAGCTGTGAAGCTCCATTTCAGAGACTCATAGAGTGACACTTTCAGTACTTCCAAAAAAAAAATGAAATGCAGAACACATCAGGTTCTCATTCTCATCAACTTTGTCAGAGGAAGTATTTGATCTAGGGCTCGCCACCAAAGGCTCTGACTAATCCATCTGTAAAGGCTGGTGACCAGCAAAAACTGGAGCTCACAGGAAATCTCAGAAAGCCAAGATTTATACACACTTCTTACTCTTGGGTAGGCAACAAAAAAAACCAAGAAAACCCCAAACCAAAATAATAAAAATAAACAAAAGCCCCAAACAAACAAACAAACAAACAAACCCCCCCTTCCCACACACGCACAAAAAAAAAAAAAAGAAAAAGAAAACAAAACAAAAAAAAAACAACTAGGATTTATCCTAGTCTTCTGGAGCATCTTTCCATTTGCAAGATAGCATCTGTTTGAGATAGCCTACTAGCACCAAAAATAGGCTGCTTCCTTCTTGACAAGAAGCCACCTAAAAATGGTGCCCCCAATAGTTTAGGTAAGTGCCAATCCTCAATGAGAGGCCAATTTTAAAGTAATACTTTCAAAAGTTCTGTGCTTCAAGAGGGACCATCAATGCATGGCACCAGGCTAACCTACCACAAATCCAAGCAGAGCACACACACCTGACTTGACATTGCTATCCTGTTCTTGTTACATGTGCATGCCCTGGTGAGATACAAAATTTATTTACATTTTCATGTCTTTGTTGCATTAAAATGATCCCTCTTCTATCTGGAAAATCATAAGCTGGCTGCAGTACAGGAGCAAGATTTTACTTTTGGTCGAAGTTACCACCCATAAGCTCCCACCCCCCACCCCCAAAAAGCACCCCAAAATTGTTTACATTTAGTACCTGCCAGTCAGATGTAAGCTATGTGGCTCACAGAGACCAAGCTCTTGAGTTTGTACTCTAGTGCAGCATTTGCTACAATTATGGAGTCACTGCTGACAAAAAGAAGAAAAACATCCTGAACATAAAAACCTTTCAATCTTGTAAAGTTGTTGTCAGGAGGCACCTGGCTTCTATTTATGATCATCAAGGAAAAGGATAGCTAGACCACCTTGTGATTCCAAACTATTTTACTCCAATTCAAAAAAAGGGTCAAAATGGGGAGAAATTAAGACAATTAAATCCTGCCTCAAAGGTAAGCAAGCATGGCGTGAGTGCAGCATCTGTATATGCAATAAATGACTGAGCAAAAGGGATTGCATTCACCCAGGTGCCTCCTGACAGTGGTGGTAAACAGGCTAAAAGGGATTTTAAAGAGTTAATTTTTGATTTGTCTCACTCCTTTTGCCTGTAGATCAGGCCAAACATCAAGCATGTTGGGAGGGGCACAATTTAAAGCAACACTACTTGACCAGAAAGCACTTTTCAGCGGTATACAATGCAAAATGACAGACAGCAACTCATGAAAAACCAGAGTAGATTGCAAGCAGCTTCCAGCAACTTCTGACATTAACAGGGATTTGCCCTTACCTGCTTACAGTTCTGCACAGAGGCCACTCTGGACAGAAAATGCAATGCTGCAGGAAGTGAGTCAATTTCAAAAAGCTCCAGAACTGTCAGTTTATGCATGTAAATTGGTTTTTTTATGGTCATTCAAACCCAAATCCACACCTTACACACACTGCTCAGCAACACCAACTGGATTTCCCTCACACCATGGTGGAACACAGATTATATGGACTCCTTCAGAGCTTGTCGAATTCCTGAAGTTTCTAAGAGGAAAATTGAAGAGCATATCCCAAAAGGCTGAGCTTTGGATTTGGAGGCCTCAGAGCCCCACAAGTGATCTCTTCCATACGAGCAGTACAGGACTGTTGCTAGCACCAGAGCAAATCCACCCTGACAAGGGACACTTGTGGTGGCCTGCAGTTCACAGAGGTCAGAGCACTTCTCATTGTTTAGTGTTGCAGAAAACTGAGCCCCTCTCATCTTTAGCTGCTCCCATAATCAGTCTAATCCCTTTAACCTCAGCAACCTTCATCATAAAAGAAAAAGTTATATATGAACCCAAACAGGAAAAAAAAAAACCATATTTACAAAGTTTGTACAATATACACATCTGATTTTCTATGGGACACACTGCACCAGAAGAAAGAGGGCCATGGCTCTGAAAGAAGTCTACTTATCAAGTGCTGTAACTACTAATGAAGACTCATGGAAACCAGTCTTTAGTGTTCTGCTAGAGCACAGGGCTTTTCTTATGGCTCCTGCAAAGGATCACAAGCTACTCTTTCCTTCTGGAGCTATGATGCTGCACCTAATCAGCCCAGATTTTACGTTGGTTTCATTTTAAATACAGATATTTACAGTGTGGGTGAACTGCAGATGCATATCAACTCCTCCAATTAAAAAAAAAATTAAAAAAAAGTAAGTTGAAGAAAAAAGTAGCATTACCAATAACCAATACATTTCACCTCCCAGCCCTGGGCTTGAGTACATGGGAAGGAGGAGAAGGGGAAGAGAGGGTAACTTTGACCTGAAACCAAAAACAGATGTCGATTCCTTGGGCTGTGTCAGAAAGGTGATATTCTGAATGGTCTCATAGCATAAGGCACTTTGCACGAATAAGTAACAAGCTCTTTAGCTTAAAAAACAGATGAGTAACCAGGGAGAAGTTGAAATGCACTCAGTCAATGGTTAAAGAATTTGAAATAGCAGACAAGCTCGTGTTCATCAAGATTCTTCTCTTTTCAGGGTTTCTCTTCTTCCCTTGCTGTCCCTCCCGCCCAAAGAAAACAAAATTTAAAACCAGCAGTTAGTGCAACTAATGTTCAATCAGCACACAGTGCAAACAAGTGGAAAAACAAAAAGACATTCCTCCTTTTATCTTCTTTCTTCCTTGCTGCCAAATTTAAAGAGAAAAAAAGGCTGAGCTCTTTAGTCTTCATAGTTCCGAAATGAAAAGATGAAGAAAAACCCACAAAGAGAAGGGTATCCCCAAAGAAACGATGTGTCACAGATCTGGATCATAGGGCTTCACCTTCTGGCATGTGTAATCATAGCCTAAAAAAAAAAATAAAACAAAACAACAACAAAACCACCAAAACCAACCAACCCACTCCCTCTCAAAACAACCCAGAAAAACAAACAAAAAACCAAGCCCCCCCCTTGACCACCAAAAAAACCAGAAAAAAAGGCAGGAGAAAAAAACGCAATAAAACAAACAACCACAACACCCACAGTTAAATCGATTCTATACAAAACTAGAACACAAAGTGACGAACCACATACACTAACTATGTGACAGCTCCCAAAAGGCCAAAGGCATACGGAACAGCTCAATCCCAATTTCAGCTTTGTAGAAAGAGGTGCTCCAAATGCCCTTCTATACCTATGGAACATGACTACCTCCCGGTTTCTTGTATTTTAGGAAGCAGCAAACTGCTCTCTGGTAAGGTCCCAGCACTCCCCTTAGAAAGCCACCCAGGAGCCTGTTCCACAATCATTACTTGTTTTGTATTCTATTTATTTTTAAACACGGAGAAGGTTCAACCATCAAAGCAAAAGCCTTCATGTTGGTTTGGTATGACTATCTAGGGCTACCCTTGGATGATTTCAAAGAAAGAACCATAGGTTCATTTTAATGCTATATCAAGTAGTTTGCTTCTATAGCCATTTCTTTATTTTTGGTCATCTGAAAAGAATTTCAGCAGCTTCAGTGGTATTGTCTTTCTAATTCATGACCTCTGAGAAGAGTAGACATAAGAATCATTTTCAGCCCAAACTATATGGTGATGGATCTTGCATGACATCTTAACTAAGGTCAGATCATCATCCTGCAGCCATTTAGCTTGACTGCAGTCCAGGGCAAATCATCTTCCTATAAAAGAACTTAAATCAGCAGCTTTTCCTGAGAAGATGATCAGAAAGGGAGCACTTAGATCAGTCTCCAACAGTGAAACCTCATTTTCTTTTGAAATTACGAAGACGACCTCAAGTGGCAGCAAAGATGAATTACAGCTTCACTCCCTACTTCGTTCACTTCCAAGAAGTCTATGAACCAAAGGATACAAAAGAGGCAGCACATTTTGCTTGAACCTGGTCCTCCTGGCTGGTGAGGTGCTTACTCTTCTGTTGATGCTGTTCTCCCAGCTATCCATTTTATCTCCTCACCTTTTTGAGGACTACTTTGCTCTCTGCCCCTCACCAACTTCTCATTTCAGCTTAGCAATACAGAAGGAATTCATTAAGCTACTAGTAACTCCATCCTGGCCTCTCCCAACACCACTTCCCGGTCTCCTTAGCATATGGTCAGCACTGCAATTAAAACAACTAAAAAATAGTCATTCATCCCCTCCCACCCTCAGCACACCCATGGAATTCCTTGTACTGACATTCTATTTCACACACTTGTTTTCACATTCAGAGCTTTTTCATGACATCAGTTTCCTTCTTCCCCTGTGGTTAACACTGACACATTGACAACATTCCTGTCATTCAACACATCACTACTCAGCAAGGCACTTACATACCTGTATGTTTACTGTTTCTCATCTTCTACAGGTTCACTGTGGTATTCTGCCACATACAAGCTCTTGTCAATGTTGCTCGGTATGGGTTTAATTTCAGTTCCCAACTGCTCCTCAATACTTTTCAGGTTGAATCGATCATCATAGGTGATCAAATTGATGGCCAGGCCAAGATGACCAAAGCGACCTTGGCAAAAAAAACAAAAACATCACCTGAACTGAACTGAGTTAAGACAGGGGCTGACAGAAAAAGAGAAAAGGTCTGCAGACTGTAAAGTTAGTATCATTCTGTGATGTTAAAAACAAATCCAGCCACAGGTCTCTACACCTTTCACATCAGTTTTTGATAAGGAGTTTTGGAGTGCTGTAGGAGTAAGAAAATCCAGGAGGTTCAAAATGCTCTGACCAAAGCTCCAGGCTTATTACCAGCAAAAAACCTTCAAGAATTCTTGAACAAGCCTGAACTACAAAGTTCAACTACACTGAGTTCCTTTGTTTACTACCTTTCTTCAGGGCATATTTGCTGATTCCCAGACAGTAGAAACATACCTCAAAACACATGCAGAAGAAAGCATGAATCTCTAGGCCTGAGACACTCAGGAGCTGAGATTTTAGTACACTATTTTCCCAAACTGCAAACAGGGGCAATAGTAAGTCTCCAAGAGATAAAAGCAAGATATGCTTTTTTTTTTTTTTTCCTTTCATTAGATTGTTCAGGCCAGTTTTAAGGGAATAGCCCTTTATTTAGATAATATCCTCAATGAGGATAGTCATCTGAAATGACACCCAAAAATAAATTTGTCAGAAAAATAAAAGCTACCTAAGGTAATTCTCAAATAAAATAAAAATAATAATTAAAAAAAAGCCAAATTAAGGCTAAAAAGTATCACAGTCATCAGCAAAGCTGCACCTAGAACAGGTCTTTCCTCTCACCTGATCTGCCAATACGATGGAGATAAGTTTCTGCCAACTTTGGGAAATCAAAGTTTATCACCACATTCACAGCCTGGATATCAATACCTCGAGTAAACAGATCTGAAAGACAATCCAGATCACCAAGTTAATTTGAATGACCTCAAATGCTGACAGTGTTTATAGTGTAAAGATTAGCAGTAATTAACATTGTTTTGCCCTAGTTTCCAGATACAAATTTTCCTTGTATCAAAGACAACTTATATACAATCTTGTTACAGCTTCCTCTTGGTTTGTATACATTATATACACGACTAATGTAACAAGAACAACCAAAACAAACAGATCTGCACATCTATGCAGAAAAAAAAAATAATCACAAAGCTAGTTTTCTCCATGCTACATTATTTTGGAGCAGTTCTTCTTAACCATCTTTTCACATTGAATTGTGCTTTGCCAGTGTCACAACAGACTTGAGACCCGAACTACATTCCACCACCAGCTCAACTACTATTCTGCTTCCAGCAATTTTTTGTCAAGATGGCCCAGACATATGTAGTGATAGCAGACACCGCCAGGTACTGCCTAAGCAGGCCATACAACAAACAACTCGATCATACATACGCCAGTCAAAACTACAGAAGTATTTAGAAAAAGTGAGCTATAAATACTTAAAAGAATCAACAAAACTACACATTATTATAGTCACAGCTCAACTGAAATATCCTAAAGTTTATGACCCAACAACTCAGGGAATCCTCACGTGAAAATAAACAGAAAATACTATTGCAGCAAAATGATTTGCTGGCAAGCTGCACTTTCACAAAAGACAAAAGTCCACGTGCCTGAAGGAGTGCTGCACCCTGCTATATGCAGGCTTGACAAAGACATCTTACCAAAACATCTTGTTTTGGTTTATTCCAGCTAACAGATCTACAATACCTGGCCTAATGCACTTTCTATCACAAACTTTAGAAACAAGAAAATGCTTAGGAACTCTTACCAGTGCAAACAAGATTGCGGCACAAGCCATTTCGGAAATCATGGAATACGCGATTGCGGTGCTCCTGGAAATACACACATATAAACAAGGAGAAACAAAAAACCAAAACCCACAAACCAACCAGCTGTTATTTTCAGGAACATTACTTTTCGACTGTGTAAATTTCTCCTACTTCTCACTAGAGAACAGCTGAGTTGAAACAAGATGCCAGTACATATTTTTTAGCACTCCTTACCATATACTCTAAAGAATTAACTTCAGATGGTTCTGATCCTACTTCTCAATGAAGACAATTAACTGACTGCATTTTAAAACCTCCTATGGTGGCATCAAAACCATCTCAAAAAAGGATTATCTAAAGCTGCAATTGCACAAAATCATATCAAGGAAGTTAAACTGGTATTTTGACTGTTGTCTTTCTCCAGCCCCGCCCCCTTGCTAAATTTCACATTTTATTCATTCCATTAAAAACTGAAGCGGGCAGTAACCTCCTTTTCCAGTATGAAGCATTTTTCACTACCTAATGAGAATTAGGGGTGGGAGGAGTCAATTATCTGTGAAGAGACTCCTCTCACAAACACCTCACTTTGGGCCACACAAAGATTAAGGAGTATCACTGTTAAGTAAAATTTAGAGAGGGAATGAACAAGCTGAGGCAGTCTGCAAAAACAGGGCTGCACTTTGACAAAAGATCATCTATTGACTGAATAAAAGCATACAAGAATCAGACATGGAGGAACACACTTCCATCTCTCTTTGTTCTCACTAACACCACCACTTCTGTTTCTGCTCAATTTATTACTGCTCTGCATATGACCCAGCAAACACTGGCATTACCTGTCAGTTGCATGAGCAGCAAGCTAGACTAGTTTACGTGTAAAATTAAAAAAAACGTTTCTAAGTACTCCTGTTCTACATGCATCATTTCAGCCTCCTGACATCTTTCAACAGTGCGAAGCTAGAGGAAGTATGGCTTACTGCACAATTAACAGAAACCTCAGCACCAGAAGTCACAATGGCATTTTTCACCAGCTACACCACAGCCACAAGTGTCTGGTCACCACACACTTGCCACATCTTTCACCAAGAGGTTTGATCCAACCCACCTCCTCAACTTCTCAGATTCCCCTGTAGTCAAAGTGCAATATTACAGTTTCAAGGCCACACAGGGCACTCAATGGGCTACAGTACTGGGGTTTTTGTCATTTAATTCAGGCCCGTTTTCATCTGAGTGAGAGTTACACTGTGTGCTCTACCCTGCCTACTCATGCTGCCAAAGCACTAACTGCGCCTTCTGGCTGCAGTCTGTGCTTACGGTGGGCCTAATTAACCTGACCTGAAGCAGTCAAATACCAATTGGCCACATACAATGAACAGTCCAGAAAGAGGGCTGGGATGGGGGAAGGCTGGCAGTGGGTATCAAAAACCAAACCTATAGCAAAGTAATACATGTTTCAGTTTATGAAGAACACACAAACTTAAAGCAAGCATGAGACTTTATTCAGCTATTCAGTAAAGCCTGTGGTGGGGTGGAATAAACTCCATACTCACCTGCCTCATTTTAGCATGGATATAGAAGCAGGAGTAGCCCAGCTGGGAGATCTTTTTGGCTAGCAATTCAACCCGTTGAGAGGAGTTGCAGAAAATGATCGACTGGTTAATCTGGAGCTGAACGAATAAACAGCATTCTCAATAAATGCAGCATTTTACTAATAGAGGATCCCAGACATGTCTAAATCCCCTCCAGAAAGAAAGGTCAATAGGTATGCTGCTAGTATTTCACATCAGATATATTTTTTGTATAGTAAGGGAAACAATTAAGAAAGTTCTATAACACAGAGATGCTGGCCAAGAAGCATGCATTCTTATCCTTATATATATAGCACATTTTGACAAAGAAAATTTTTCATTAGGCCGTCTTTGAAACAGTCTTATTGATTCCAAGAAGGAAAAAGCTTCTGGTATGTTCCTGACACAGCCCTTACCCTGGAAAAGAGCGTATTGAGGCAGTGCACTTTCTGACGCTCAGTGACATAGGCATAGTACTGAGTAACTCCCTTCAAGGTCAGTTCTTCCATCAGATTAATCTCATAGGGTTTTTGTAAATGGGAATTCTGAAAAATAAAGGTATTGATAAAGCAGGCAGATCTACATGCAAAACAATATAAGTAGTTCCTACTCTACACCACATTTAACTTCCTCGAAGGCAGGGATGCACTACTTAGCCACTCACTCTTCATGCTATGCTGAAAACACATAGGGTGGGTAAATTTTCACAAGTCTACTTATAAATCCAAAGTGAATGAGCAGGCCAAACAGGAGCACCCTCCAGAAGCAAATCCACACAGATGATGTAACTAATACACAAAGTGAAAAACAACACCATATGGGCAAAAACTGCACATGACTTCCCATTAATGCAACTCCAGGTCAAAAACTGCTTTCAAACTTCTATCCTAGACTTAGTCTGATTTCGATTAAACCTGAGAAGTTTAGATGTGTTTAAAAAAACAAGCACTAACAGCTACGCACCCTTCATTCACACCCTTCCTGTGCAATGTTGCCACCATCACCATACCTACATGGACATATCTCCACTCACCATGAACTTCTGCACACTCAAAGGAAAAGTGGCTGAGTAGAGCAAAATCTGTCTGTTTTTAGGTAGCGTGAGAATAATGTCTTCCATTATTTGAACAAAATCTTGAGATAGCAACTTATCTGCCTGTAACAACAGAAGTAATAAACAGCAAGTTAAAATACTGGTGTAAGACTTCAGTCTTTTGGTAGCTACACAATTATGGGAAGGAAAAAAACCAATTACTAGGGTTCCCACCAGTCATCCAAGAGCTTTCATACAATTATTCTCTCACTCAGAAGCTTGTACGCTACTGGCTGTTCATAAATCAATTTTATATATAATTACGTGATAAGCACAGCTGACTCATTATAAACAGAAACCAAATGAAATGCATTCCTTTGTTGCAGAATAGACTGTTACTCTATTCTTCAGCATCAGCAAAGACAGGAAAGGCAAATCTTCCTAGGCTGTTTTCTTAAAAGATTTACATGCAAAAATTCCTACTGTCAAAATACTTTCTCAATAATACTCAGAAACAGAGGAGACATTACAATGTCTCTAAGCAAGTCTGAATCACTGCTGTGCATTGAAAGGACACTCACTGAGACACATCATTCCTTTTACTTGGCGTTAAAATCCCGGAACATTTAACATAAGCAACTTGCCTCATCCAATACTATCATCTGGACATGCTCAACTTTTGCTACTCCTTTCTTGATGAGATCGAGAATTCTCCCAGGGGTAGCTATCACCACATGCACTGTAAGGTTAGAAGAGAAAGGGAAAAAAAAAAAAAAAAAAAAAAAAAAAAAAAGAGAGAGAGAAACAAAAAAAACCCCACAATGTTAAGGTGATCAAAATTGTGTTTCCTCCCAGCATTCATGGCCATATTTCATATGAACACTTTGGAAGAATGACAACAGTATGCAACACCAAACAAGACATTGTAGTCTGTTCTGTAACAGGCAAACAGTAACAAGCAGAAATTCCATGACCACATTGTAAAAGCCACAAAGAAGCAGGAACCTTAGTGTAGCTAAAGTGCTCTGACCTGTATCATCAAGTCTCATTATGTCATCTCGCAAATTGGTTCCTCCCGTTGTTGCCATCACTTTGGCACCTCCCATGTGTTTGCTGACTTGGATACAGATTTGACTGACCTGCAGGGCTAGTTCACGGGTGGGAACAATCACCATTGCTAGAAGTTAAAAATATCACTGTGAGTTACTGGTATCTTAAATACTCATCCTCAGAGGAGACAGAGACTTTATGAAGTAAAATAATGAAAAGCACAGTTTAGGAATTCCACTCTGGGTATCTTGAACAAGACCTAGAACTGCTTTTGACAAGGCAAATTCCATGCAAGTGTTCTCCAGCCCTTGATGCTCCCATTGCACAAGTATACCAGCCAGCACACTTGCTTGTTACTCCACACCCACTTTTCAGGGCAAGACAGAAAAGTCTACAAGCCTTCTTCTACTTAAACCTTTTGAAAGCAACTGTGGGACTTGGCAAATTACACCTCCCCTCCATCACTCCCCATTAGAGCTTTCTGGAAGTACAAGCAGATAATCTATACTGCCCAATTTCATTAGCCAGTTTTAAATTCAAGTCTCTTACGTAGTGGCTGACACCATTACCTGGCTGCAGTTAAGTGAGATCCACCTCAACTGACCTTGTATATTGTCCTTCTTTAAGTCTAGCCGTTCAAGTAAAGGAATGAGGTAGGCTCCACTCTTGCCTGTTCCATTTTTTGCTCTAGCCAAGATATCCCTACCAGATAAAGCAATGGGGATGCTCTCCTCCTGAAATGCAAGGACAGAAAGTATATGAGCAATTAATCATAAAACCATGCTTCACTGAAGAGGCTGACCAAATTTAAATCTCCTTGTTAACAGTATCACATGAAATCTGTTTCATGACCATTATTATTATGACTAACTTGCAACTACAAGCATGGCAGACTCACAACAGGAAGAAGTTAAACCCATCAGTAAAGAGTCCCCCAATACATCCCACTTAGAAGTCCTTATCTTGCCTCATTATAAGAAAGGGATCATGTACCACAGGTAAACCCATACTAACACACAGGAAAAAAGTGAAAAATTGGGGGGAAAAAAAGTGACAATGACAGTCACTAACAAACTCCTCCTATGGAAAAAAGATTCCCTCCTACATCTAAACATCAGAACAACCTCAGCTCATGGGACTCCAACCTCTATATTCCTGTGATATACTTCTCATAAAATCTTCAGCCATCCAAACACAGGCCCCATGTATTTTTAATTTTACTACCTTTTTCAGCAACATCTAAAGAAATCTCAGCCTTTTGGAAAGGCAGCATCATGAGAATCTGTTTATAAACAAAGCAAGCCATAGTATTCTCATGCCTTAAAGAGACAAGGTGGCAAAGCTGTTTTAGTGATAAACCTTGAAAGACCAATTAAAAAGAGTTCAACCTTCCACCACCCCTGAAGTTTACACATGAAAGCTCTTAACAGGATAAGCCTTAGAAGTAAAAGAAAGATGGAGGTACAGAAAAGTAAACTTGCTAAGATATTAATCTCTGTCTCTCACAATGTTCATAACTCTTCTTCCACAAGATTACAATAAAAAGAGCCAACATTGTGATAAAGCCGTAATTATATTTTTAACAACTAAAGGTAGATAACCAATGGTAATTCAGTTTTGGAAAATTTCTAGAACAGACCCCTGGGACTACTTATGTGAAAGATGTTACTGAACAGAGAATTAACAAATTAACACCTCCAGCACGAAAAGCAAAATCCAAGTTAACTTCTCCAGAAATGTAAGGCAGTCCCATCACTAAGTCACTCAATGAATGACTGAGTGATTTAGTTGGGGGTTAGAAATTCTTGCTTTTCCCAAAGGACAAAAGGTTCTGTCATTCACAGCTTCAGTTTTCCCCAATGATGGTACAAGTACTGGACGCAAAAATGTCAATACATTTACAGAAGTTAACAGCAGGATCTAAGTAGTCTGTTTGCAAACAACCTGAATAGGAGATGGTTTTTCCCAGCCCATTTCAAAAATTCCCATCAGCAACTCCCGTTTCAAACAGTAATCTTCAAACTCATTTCCTTTTGTGGAGGTCACGTCCTGAATAATCAAAAAAATAAGCACATCCATAAGATCAGGCCATACAACCTGCAGCTATAGATTGATTTGAAATTGCCTGTACAGGAAGACTATACAGGAGTTCCCATTAACACATGCAACACCCTACAGCGGTAAAGCAAACATTTGCTTTCTCAGAGCCAAACACAGCTCCTGAGCATAGAGAGTGACACCTTCCCATCTGCCTTGCACAATGCGGATACCTCCTGTGTCGTGCTATAATATTAATAAAATAAGAAATCCACAGCGAACTCCATTTTTGAGCTTTCCAAGAGAAGCATCACTCACAAGAAATTGAGAGAACAAAGTAATTCTTCACTTAAAACAGCAGGAGATGTACTACTTTTTAGCTTTCTCTCGCAACAAGTATTTTACCACTGCAAGCGCTCCCACATGTTTAATTTAAAATTTATTTCTACAATTCAATCATCCTTACCGAAGTTTTGATTCTCAAATCCTTTGGAGGGAGTTTTAAAGTCTTTTTCCAGTCATCACCAGGTCTATAGCAAAATAAAATGAAAACAGATTTTTATATAATTAATATTTTGATTTTACATTTTATTTTCTTAGATATAGTGATGAACATGTAATATTTTCACCTCCTCAAAGCTTAAAAGCACCTACACATATGAGCTCAAGTCCCCTCTGAGCTAAGCAGGATGTAACAAGGCAGAGAACTCTAACAGACAAGATCAGTCGTCTGCTAAACAAATCTGTGAAATCTTTATCCAGTCATGATTCAAGTCCCATTTTTAGGGCACTGAATCAAACAGTAGAACAGATTTAAAACTTAGCACTGACTTAGTCACATAAAAGAAACTGCTATACTAAATCCACACAGTAACATTTCATGACTTAAAAGAAAAATTCTCTTGCCCAGAGAACATTCATTCTTAATTCCCAAGTAATATGAAAACATAAAAAACACTTCTGGTGAAAAAAAAAAAGTAAGCAATCACTCTACTTGTTGATTAAACTTCGTTTGCTGTGAGAGTTAGATACCCGTCCTCTTTTGAAAGCCACTGTAGAATGGAGAGCAAGTCCTTCTCTTCACTAGCCCCGGGAAGTCATGCGTGAATTTTCATCAGTTTAATTCACAACATTTATTAGAGTAACCATGTAGTACATTAAAAAGAGAGGGAGGGGGGGAGTGGTCAAGTTAGGCATATTTTAAGAACCTGAGTGCTCCACCAGGCTCTCTCCGAGGAGAACTGGCACTTCCTTCGTAAATAATTAACAAAATAAAAGCCAATACTGTTCAAGGGGAGGAGGATCCATGGAAGAAAAAAAGAAAAGCAACACATTACCATACCAGCCAAGTATTTTACACCTTTCAGAAATTCCAACCAGCACACTTTCAAAACTAGCTGGATGGGAGCAGGATATTACAGTGGGACTGCGTCCTCTCAGCTCAGGCTTTGATGAATTAAAGCCAGAGCATTACAATGAGGAGATCAGGTGCTACTATTTCAGATCAATGACAAAAGATAACTGACTTTAAAGCATTTTTCTCCATGAGAAAAAACTGCAACAAACAGAAAAGCATACACAACCAGACTGAGACCAGGTGGCATTTCCTCCTTGGTCTTAAATGTCAGTTCAGTTCCTTCTCACTCCTATACGTCCCTCTTGCACCACTTCCAAAAAGCAAAAACCACAGGATTTTAAAGCTGGGCTTCCTCTGACAGTGGCTCACACTCAAAAAAGCATAGCATCAAACTGGATTTTCACAACAATCACTGTTAAAGAGAAGCTCACACATGGAAATACAGCTTTTTCTTGTAACATGCATCACAGGACACTTCTAACCATCCATGTTACAAAACAACAGAAGACAACATTTTCCAAGTGGAATCCAAGAATGCTTTCCCATACATGACTTTCAAACATTCCTTTTGTGGCAGCCAATACACTTACTTAATAGCAGTGGTCATACTCTGCGCTTGCTGTTGAGTGCCATTATTGATTGTGTTGGCATTTTTCAGCTGGTTCATCTGTTGCTGAGTCTGTGTGCCTCCACCTCCTGGGCCCCCGCTGGGTTTTACAGGGCCTCTCAACTGCCCATTCTGACTGGATAGACCCATTATAACAGGGTTCTCTGTTCTGGCCGTGCTCATGCTTTTATCTTTAAAGATGTCTTTTTAGACTTCAAAACTTTGAAAGTCAGTACAGAAACTGTAATAACAGTTTATTAGACTCTCCAAAATGAAGAGATAAATAAGTCTTGCTCAATATATGAGTCCTTTATTGCAACGCAGGCAAGCACCTGTAAGTCACTCAAAAGTAAAGCAGTAACTTGCTCTGATGCACTGTGGAACAACTTTTTTTTAAAAAAAGCCCTCTATTGAAGTTGAGTTATATCAGAATTCACTTGCTTCAATCTGAAAGAGAAGCAGACAATAACAATTAGTACATGGATTTTCGTCCACATAAATCGCATCAGTTTACGTCTGCATTTTAAGAAAAATTTCTTCCCAGGCAGTATGCAACAACAGTACTTGCTTTTTTGTTTCCTCGGTGATAATTATAAAGACATACATCAAACTCTTTTTGCCTTTCTGTAAAGTGTTGCCTAATATCTTCAGCCACCAAAGAAAACCTCCCAAACAGCTGTACTTTCAGCGACCTTCCACTACCTGCCCCCTCTCATAAAATAACCATTAAGTGCATCAGTTGCTTTGATGGCTCTTCAATTCCCCCACTTCCGGGATGCAGCCAACCAGCCCTAAAACGTGAACAATAGTGTTATGCATAACTTTGTGATAGGAAGCAAGAATACAATATCAAGAAGACATTCCAATTAAAAGTGACAAAACCCTTACATTATTCTGATTGCCTTGTTTGGTTTGAATGGGAAACACAAGTTATGTAAACCTAAACCAACAGCTTTCACTCCTCCAACCTAAAATGCTAGCTCAACCAGCTTACCCCCAGTTTTCAACCAAGTATTGATTTAAGGCTATTCAGAACAGTGAAGAAACAACAACATCATTACACTGAACTGAGAGCAGCTGCCTCTTTGAGTCGAAGTGACTGAGCCTGAACTGAGGCGGTAACACTGTTGTTTATCCAGCTTCCTGCTTATGACCTTACCTTCCCGCTGTCAGCAACAACTTATGTTGTGCTCAGAAGATAACATTTCATATATATGACATAATATTGACTCTGTATGTAACAGAAAGGTTGCAAAACTGTGGAAAGACAATATCAAGTCTGCCCCTTATATAAAGCAAGCACAGACCAGAACTAGAGACTCATTATGATTGTACCAGGGAGACAAAACGTCCCTAGTCCAAAACCTTTTGGAACAAAGAGTAGGCTTGCCTATGCTTCCTCACCACAAAGCAACTGCATCTTGTAAAAACACAAAGGAAAATCCAGGAGACTACTGATTCCTAGCCTCGGCATTCACATCAAAATGAATGTTTTCCCAGTGAACAAAAAGGCCCATTTAAGAGCGTTTCAAAAGAGTGGAAAAGGAATTTAGACTTCCCAGCCATTTTCAAGTCTGTCAGTTCTGGCTTTCATCAAAATTTTAAAGTTTGCGATACTAGGACTTTCTGCTAGTTAACTTTCAAGGCATCTTCCAAGAGCTATTTCTCTTGGCCCTTAACTTCGTAAAATCCAGACGAGTTGTGAAGGTAGCCAGAGATGCCAATGAGACCCGAGTACCAACGCTGAGAAGTTCTTCAACAGTGTAGGAAAAGAAACCTCCCAGGCCCTTATGCCCTCACCCTCGTAACTATCCTTTAGAAGAACAGAGGCTCTTCTGTGCGTTAAAAATAATGCACAGCCTCACAAAACCCAACAAACCTCCCTGTTCCGATAAAAGAGACGCCACCATTTCGCAAACCAACGGACTGAAAAAAAAGGGCCTCGGTCGCATATCTGCTCTCCGGACGCGGGCGGCCGGGACAGCAGCTCCGGACCTTTCCCTTCCCGTCGGCCCGGCACAAAGGGAGCCCTCGAGGTGCTCAATGTGCCCGGTGAGCCTGGGCCGCACTGCGGAGCCCCGGGGCCGAGCAGTGGGCCCGGCGCCGCCCGCCGATCGCAGCTGCGCCACACCAACAACCTCCCGCCCGCGAACAATGAAGCGGCCACGACTTGCCTCTCGGGCCGGCGGGGAGCGAGCGCCGCCTGGCCCCGCCCCCCACGGTCCCCCGGTCCCTCCGGTCCTGGTGAGCCCAGGCCCGGCCGTCCCCGCCCCGCCCGCGGCGCCACCAGGCCCCGCTCAGGCCCGCGCTCCCGCCGAAGGCCGCGAGGCGCGGCCCGCCGACAGCGGCCCTCTCGCCCTGCTCCCACTGAGCCGTGCCCGCCCTGGCCCGTCCTCACCGCCACCAGCCGCGCTCCCCCTCGCCCAGGTACAAAATCCTCTTGCTCCCCCGGTGCCTTGTTATGGCGACTCGACGCTCCAAGATGGCGGCTTCCTCCTTCCTCCCGTGCGCCCTCCCCCTCCCGGTGGGCGGCACCGCCCCGGTCCACACGCACCACGTACGTACGTACGTACGTACGTACGTACGCACGCACGTACGTACGCTCGGCGTGCGCCACGCGTCACGTCCCAAGCAGCGCGCGGTGCCCACGTGACCGCCCTCGTGGGGCCGGCCGCTTGTCCCGCTTCCTCCGACCTGGCCCTTCTCTTTTAAGCCTGTTTCGCAAGAAAACGCCTGGAAACGTAACGGGGCTTTGCTATGTAGCCATTAAAACAGAGCCAACACAAACGTAAGAATAAGAGACTGAGCCACAGCCTGTAGGAGTCGTAACCACCGATCCTGACAGGCTAGGAATTGGCGTTTCTTTTTAGACAGCTGTTACTTAGACATGGATTTCGACAAACCCAGACACAATGGGAATGTAATCTTAGTATCTACTGCCTTGCAGACAAATTTTTCTTCAAATGTTTTTCCAAAATACATTCAAAAGGACAAGGACTTTGCTGGTTTTACCCAGTTGCTCACATCTACAGCTGTCTCTGGGTGGTGGTTTTTCCACCCTCAGCAGCAAAAGGCACAGGCTGCACCCTCCAGTTCTAGCTGATTGAGAACATCATTCCTGACCTCTCAGTCTCCCATGCCCAGGGGTACCCCACTCCTTGCCTTACCCCTCAGCTCTTGCAGCACAGGGCTTTAGGACAGGGCTTGCTCAGTCTGTGTTCTCCCCGTGAGTGAGGCACAATGCGAGCTCCCTACGGCCTCCCTTTGGTTTTGCTGTTCTTCATCCTTTCAGGAAAAAGAGTGCCCAGAGGCTGATGAGCACATGCAGGTGCACACAAAGCTCCTCACATAAAGGGGTTACAGCAGCAGGTGTCCAACAAGTCGGGATCTAAGAAGCAGGAGTAGTGGTTGTAATCTAGCAGTGCTTATAAGAATAGCACCACCTCCTTCTTCACCAGTCCAAAATCCCACCAGAGTTCTTGCTGGTAGAGAGGTCTTGGTGCAGCTCTACCTAAAGAGGAGGACAAGAACTGTGCTTGTGAAACCACCTCAGCTCCTTGCACAGGAAAAGCTTTCTGCCAAAATGCCAGCTGCGATGCCATCCTACTCTGCTGACCTAGACTGAGGCATTCTCACTGTGAGTCTGCTGCTGTGACATCACTGAACAAAATGCCCATTTTCCTAAGCAGAGAAAAATCTTGATTTCCCATCTCGATTCTCCTTTGTTACCCTTGTGAAGTCAAGCTGCCGGACCCCTGCTAGCCCTGCTCTAGACTTGCAGAGCATCTGCCAAGGCTTTGCTTTCCTGTGCAAGCCACCTCACACAGCCCCTAGCCCAGACGAGGGGTGAAGAAGCAGCAGGAGAAGGAGCAGAAGACAAGTCATTGGGGATAAAGTAGGCAGGAGGATCCCAAGGCAGAGGGCAATGATCATACCCATGCTTCAAAGTCCTGCACAGCTCCAGAGAAGTGCCTGGATCCAGGAGGTTTCTGGTAAGGGTGGTCCTTGGCACAGAACTTTTCAAAGCCTTTCAGACCACCTGGAACAAGGACAGCTGTGGGCAAAAGCCCTGAAAGTTTCCAGGGAAATCCTAAGGATGTTGTGGATCTTCTGTGTGGTATAGACCAAAGGAATATGGACTCTTCAAACTGTACTTTAAAATCAACTTACAGCACTAGTAAAAAGATGATAAAGCTAGATGCTAATCTTTACATCTATCAGGACTCTCTATGCCTGGAGCTCATTTGCCTTGCAAATACTCTATTGTTACATTCTGTCCCTCCCTACTCACTTAAATGATTAACTCCACCCCAGAAAAGAACTTTTATAGAAATTTCTGGAGGAGAGACGGATCCTGCCCCTCAAACCATGGGGCCTATCAGCTACTCATCAGAGACCTATGACTTGGTGAGTTGGGCCTGGCTATGCTTGATAACAGGGGTGGCAGGTAGAGCTGGGGTGGGCTGAAAGGCCAGATTTCTGGCCATCCATTTTCTAACCCTCCTGTTGGAGGCAGAGCTTAAGCCAATTCTTATGCCAGCGTAATCAGTCTTGGCATCCCTTAAGTCCAGACTTGACCACAAGCACAAGGCTGTTGCTTGCAGGGAGCCAGTGTAGTGTGGCTACAGCCACTGTGATCCAGGAATCCTAGGTATTCCATTGGGGAAAGCTGCCTAGTTTCCAGGACCTATACTGGCAAGCACTAAGCCCGAGTACTGTCCTTGCATGAGGACACAGACCAGAGTGTCTGCAAAGGGACAGGTGACTCACCAGGAGAGCAGGGCTCCAGCTGTCCCACCCTGTTCTGCCGACCTCTCCCAGCCTCTGCTCCCTGCTGCCCTGCTGTCTGCACAGCCATTAGCACAGTGTGGGCATAAAACACTTATTCTGAGCCAGGCACCTTTTGCACCAGCCTTCAGTGGTATAAATGACTGTGTACACAGTGTGCAAAGCCCTGTACACCTTATCTGGTCTCCTTACACAACTGGAATACGCAAGCAAACCCAGTCTTCTCTCTCCGTGTGTGAAAACCCTTGGTATGACCACCCTGCTTGCTTGCTCCACATACAGGCTTCATTGTGTACAGGCTCAACATACCGACACTGTGCTGAAAGGAGAATATGCAATATATTTACAAGAGGGGAATTTTAAGAGGGGAAGATAAATTGCAAATACTTCTAACAGGGAGTGAGGACTCTAGGTATTCTACCTCATTGTTCTCTTCCCAGCCTTTACAATTGAAAAAGAGCAGCTGCACTTTTTAGAGTATGTTGTGCTATCCAACAGCAAGGACACAGCAGCATTATCATTACCCTGGTTTTCAAATATTATATCTCAGAATTTTTTTTTTTTCCTACTGTAGCTCCCTGCAGCAGACCTCAGGATTAGGTATTCCAGAAAGAGAAATGTTGCATTCAATTGTTACCAAATTTTTTGTTCCTCCTTTTTTCCTACACACCAAGGAAGAGCAAGGAGATGGGGAAGCAAGCCCTACCCTCCTTATTTCTTTTCTGATTCATCCAGTATAAAAATCCTTCGCAAATGGTGGTAATTCCTTTAAAACATTTTTTGGACAAGACACTTCTTGACCTCCGTTGAAGTTCAGTGGCAGCGCTAAAATTTGCTGAGATGTTAAAACCAAACTCAAACCTTCTTCACCTCCTTTTCTTTGCATACAAAACTTTCCATAATCCTTAGTTTAGTAATTTTATCTCTGCTGTGAATTCTTTTACATCATAAAGGAGACCCCATGTGAGGGGGAGGAGGGTTGAAGGGGAGGAACCCAGCTGATTTTAGGACTAAACCCCCACAGTCAGGTGCCACAGCAGGAAGAGTTATAGACCTTTTCTCAGACTTTTGCAGTTGGGAGTTTGGCATATGTTGTTTCTCACCTCTGTCTCCTGGCAGCATCCCAGATTTGGCTCCCTCCCTGAAACAGGGAGGCAGCAGATATCACATGAGCATCACTATGTTTGCTTTGGTGGTGCCATATGTTGCTTTACTTATATTCAGTGCTTGTAGCAGCAACCTACCTACAGAGATTTGAAAAAAAAGGCCTCCAAAGTGTCTTGTCAAAGTGGCAACACAAACCCTGCCTCGTACAGAGAGGATTGTTTGATCAATTGAGCAATTATGGAAGGAAAAATGATGACATTTTTTGCACCAAAAGGGCATTTATCTCAGTATGACACAGTGAATACAGTGAGGGCCTCACCTAAATTTTGATACCATATGAGACCATTCAATCTTGCAGAAAAGTACAATGCCCAAAATGATAACCTCATTTCTCGATAGCAAAAATGCTTTGCCTGCTAACCTTCCTCAGCTGCAGACTAGACAACCAAAAACACAGTTGCAGAAAAACCACTGAGATCTTCACCAGGTTCCCTGAGGTTCCTCAGGCCAGTTTTCATTGCAATGGGACCAACATGACTCAAGAGCATAAAGGCACCTACACTGCAGTAACATGGTATTTCCACAGGCCTTGGTCTTATTCCTGGATTTCCCTGGTTCAGCCCCTGGAGAAGTCATGAGCAGAAGCTCCGTCAGTAGTTTGTACTGATGTGGGCAATTACAATTCCAAGGTTTTGGAAATGAAATGTGCTGCTTTCAGCCCTGGCATTTACTAGAAGGGAATAATTTACATGGAAAATCTGTAACAGTGCACAAGCTACTTCACTTCTGCAGCCAAATATTTTGATCACTGACAGTTGTGGGGAACTGAGAAAAACAGCTGGCACATGGAGACCAGAATAACTCTGTGAGGCAGGGGTAAAGGGATCCCTGAACAAAAATCACACGGGAATGGCTTTCCCAGATATGCACTTGACTGCTGTATTAAGAGATGCCACCTTTTCTCCCGCCCCCAAATCTGCTGCAGTTGTCAGGCAGGAGACCTGTACAAAGGTCCCTCTGCATGCACAGTGTTGACTTATTCCATCCCAGATCAGGGAGTCACCCACTTCCAGTTCTAGAATTGCAGCAGAGTCCCCAGAAGTCCCTCAGGTTGTCATATTCAGTGCATCTCCTGCAGCTCTGGTCCCTGCCCTTCTTGTCTCAGCCCAAACTCTGATTTTTCATCCTCTTCTATTCATCTCCAACTCATCTCTGTCCGCTCCTATGCACGTGTGCTGCTCTGCTCAGAGATGCAGGCAAGGACGATTCAAATACAGCTCCACACACGCTTCCCCTACCCACAGTGAGTGGTTTACAGTAAGAGCCCTCCCTACCTGCTCCCTGTCAGCAATCAGATGGGGTCTGATAGTGACACTCAGCCTCTGCACTTCTGGCTCCAAATACAAGGCGGTGCTGGAAACTGGTCAGCAGCCAAAGCCACCGAACACTGCCCAAGCTGCCCATCCACTGCCATCTGTGGTGCTGGCATGGCTCCAAGGGAGGACTGACACTCCAGCCAGCAAACCCAGCCATTTTCCATAATTTCATTTTTCCCTTCAAAGCTGGAATTGTTCAACCTCTTCCCAGTGAAATTTCCCATTCCAACGTATAATCTGTTTGGGGTTTTCAGCACAGTCACCTGCACAGCCTGAATAGCCTGGTTTGGTCACTACACCAAATTGCAAAGGTTTTTAGGTTGTTTTGTTTTTTCTCAGAGAGGTTCAAGGATCTTGCCTTGACCAACATATCCAGATTTCTCTGTGTGTTGGTAACCCCTCATGAAAGGTCCGGATACAGAGTAGGCAGGAAATACTTTCAATAACTGGGAGGGATTTCTTAAGGCTTTTGTCTTTAGCAACAATCTCTGATCTCCAAAATCATACCCTAAACCAGAAAAATAAAAGTTCCTCAGTAATACAAAATGCTTTTCACCAAAGGCTTGCAGCCCCACAGTTTTACATCAGCAAGAGCTGGGCAGGGTTATTCCACACTTTTCCCAGAGACTCATTTGCTCTCCTACCATCCACTACTTGGGGACCGCCTGTGCCAGCTGTCTGTCTGCGAGTTTGGTAATGCTCCATAGGCTTGTGCCCCATCATCATGCCCAGGTTCCTTTTGAAACTATGCAGATGAGTTCAGCAGCAGAGGAGTTTAGATAAGCCCTGCTGCTGTCAAGTGACCTCTTTACCCCCCCACAGTCATGTGCAGAGGCACCCAGGGAAAGCTGCCTGAGAGAGAAGAAACATAAATCAACCTCCCCTAACTAGGAACAACACAAGACTCCAAGCTGGTCACAGTAATTTTTCTTAGTAGCCCATTGGGTGAGCAAAAACCTCCCAAATCAGGTCTAAAACTGTGTAAAGCAGGGCTGGTATTTTTAGGCAGGAACTTTGGCTGATGAGGAAAGGTGCAGCAGGTGCAAATGGCTGCAGCTGGCAGTGAAAGGTATGAAAGCATTAGTAGAGACTTCCGCTGTGGTCAACACTTAAGTCTCAGCACAGGTCTCCAGAGAGGGTGTGGGTGGGGCACCTCAGGGTAACTGCTCCTGAGCTCTTCCCAGCTGTCACTAACATTCAGTTTGCCACAAGCCTCCTCCACTGCTCACTTTTTGTCAGCCTAAGCATGACCACCATCCAGGGAGCTCCTCCTGAGCAGAATTCCAGCTTCCCAGCACCCGAGATTTGCCCACAGCTTCAGCCCAAGCACAGGCTGGTCAGGAAGATACAGCAAGCCAAGGGCGAATCACATCCGCAGCAGCTCTATTGCACTTCCCTTACTGCGTAGCAGCTTGGGCTCTGAGTGGTGTTTTCCCTTCCCTTTCCTGCTCTGACTGCAATTAATTCAGAACTTAAAGGCTTATCAACAGAACAGATCTCTCTCTCTCTCTACCATCTTTTCCTGCAGCTATGGCACCGTAGCGCCTCAGAGGCTTTCCTCCCATTGTGTTGAACACCTGTCCCACACCTTCCTCTGAGTGTGTGAGAAGTGATCTCAAAGGATAGCTGCTGCTGACCCCACCTCACCTTGCTCTGTCATAGGCAGCTCTCAGGCCTCTGAGGAGGAGAAGGAGGCAGGTTCACTTCACAGAATTGGAGGTACAGATGTGCTGTGTACCACCTTTATACCAGGCAGCAGGCAGGACAGAAGTGGTCCATATTGAAATGGGTGGGAAAAATCGGGGAAGCTGGTAGAAGAGGGTTCCATTCTATGTGAGAAAGCAAAATTCACCAGCAGGTAACTTGGCAAGAAACAGAAGATGAAACTGATCATCTGATTGGACACCAAAACATCCCCAAATACTCCAGTTAAGGATTACAGACTGAGAAGCCCTCGATATCACAGATGGAGAAAAACCTCTCCACCTGCTGCTGCACCTCCTGGCAGTGGAGCCGTCTCCAATGTCATCACACTGCAGACAGCATCTCCTCCTGATGCAGGTGGGCTGCAGGACATGGGGGTGCTCTGCTCTAGGTCTGCCAGATGTAGCTGAGGGACTGGGTTCTTGTGTTCAGAAACTCCCCTCCATTAACAAGACTATTTGTTCCCCAGAGCCAGGTGGAGCTGAGTGGTTACTACGAAGCTGAGAACACCACTCCTTCTTTGGAGGGCTACTTCTGCTTCAACCCAGCCTCATCTGTGGTTGGCAACCAGGGAGACCCCTTCAGAAAAGTCTTCATGCCCCTCATCTATCTGCTGATGTTTGTGTTGGGGACTCTGGGCAATGCCCTGGTCCTGGTCATCTTAGAGAGGTTCAAGCGGTCTCGCACCACCACAGAAAACTTCCTTTTCCACCTCACCCTGGCCAACCTGGCACTGTTGCTCACCTTCCCATTCAGTGTGGTTGAGAGCTTGGCTGGGTGGGTATTTGGGAAGTTCCTCTGCAAGATACTCAGTGCTGTCCACAAGATCAATTTCTACTGCAGTAGCATGCTGCTGGGGTGCATCGCGGTGGACCGTTACCTGGCCATCGTCTATGCAATCCACACCTACCGCAAACGCAGAGCTCGCTCCATCCACCTCACCTGCACAGCTGTCTGGCTCTGCTCACTGCTTCTGACTTTACCTGATCTCATCTTCATGGAAGTCTGGACAGATGACAGCAACCGCAGCATTTGCTATTTTCCAGAGGTTGGGATTGATGGAAACAATGCGTGGCTGGCAACCCGCTTCCTCTACCACACCGTGGGCTTTTTTGTGCCTCTGCTGGTCATGTGTTACTGCTACATGGCCATTATCCGGGCACTGTGTCAGTCCCAGCGCCTGCAGAGGCAAAAAGCTGTCCGTGTGGCCATCCTGGTCACAGGCATCTTCCTCCTCTGCTGGAGCCCATACCACATCGTCATCTTCCTGAACACACTTACCAAGTTAGAAACCTTCACCAAGAACTGCCTCCTGGAAGACCAGTTGGACACAGCCATCATGGTGACAGAGGCCATCGGCTTCACACACTGCTGCCTCAACCCCATCCTCTATGCCTTTATTGGGGTCAAGTTCCGTAATGACTTCTTCCGGATCCTGCAGGAGCTTGGCTGCATAAGCCAGGAGACCCTGCAGGAGATCCTGGAGGTGACAAGGAAGGGTAGTGGGATAGAGTCTGACAACACCACCTCCATCTCCACTTTCTAGCTGGGGAAGGCTGCCTGCAGGGCAGAACTGGCCTGGGGCTTTCCTTCCCAGTGGCACACATCCTGTGGTCTCAGTTAAAAGTTTCACAAGCATCCCCACAACTTTCTTCACTCCTCAGGAAACAGGTCCAATAGCCACCAAACACCCAAATCCCATCAGATGCCTCGCTTGGCTCTTCCTGGTTCTCGTACTTGTTGAGAATCCACCTGGCAGCTGTTGGTGAATGCTGGATGTCACACTTGTGGGGCTGGATGAACTCAAGTGGGTTGAACCTGACATTCCCACCTCCCCGTCAAAAAACTGACTGCAAGCATCTTGTGCACAAAGCCAGGCACAGGACTGGAGTGCCAGGGTTAAGGAAAATCAAGTGCAGCCAAGTAAATGAGTCATGTCAGTAAGCAGGTCTCCATTTCACTAGCTCAGGTTGGTACAGACATGCTCAAAGGAAGCTGTGGGACTCAGTGGCCATAGCAACTGGAGAGATGCAGGTAGGACTGATGGGGGCTGCAAAGCTCAATCCAATAGCATGGGCATATAGTGCCTGACACTCTTTGACTGCAACATTGTCCTCCTGTTGTGTGACATTCCCCCAGCCAGCCACAACACATTCATCTTCCCAACACGGTTCATGCCAGGAGGTCCTCCCACAGACTGAAAGATTTG
Source organism: Cettia cetti (assembly GCA_013401135.1). Lineage (NCBI taxonomy): Eukaryota > Metazoa > Chordata > Aves > Passeriformes > Sylviidae > Cettia > Cettia cetti. The sequence goes on along the minus strand of VZUI01035336.1, from coordinate 88,054 downwards.
ACTGTCACAGACTCCTTTCCTCACATCCTTCCCCACTAATTTGATCTGTTTTACTGCTGTTACCATCTCCTATGAGTGGCTGCTGAACGGAATGCTTGACTATGCAGAAGTTTTCCTTTAAGGAAGAACACCGTCTGATGAGATGGCTCCTGTCAAGTGACTGCACACAGGGGAGAGAAACCACACAGCTTTGCAAGGCTGATGGTAAACTTTTTTTTTTTTTTTTTTTTTTTTTTTTTGGCAGCTAATTGTATGACTGTTTATGGGTTCTGAGAGCAAGGAGACTCAGTGCCCCAGAGTAAGGGAAAGAGCTCCTTTGCATAATTTCTCTTTGTTTTTAGCAAGGCTAGAGGGAAATGTGGCATGTTACTTTGCATTATGCTTTCTGATAGTTTTCCTCCACCAACACCTACAGGGCTTTCAGAGATTAAGTGCATCCAGGTGTACAGAAGACAAACCTGAGTGGTGATCTTGCCCTGAACTGCAAGTATGCAGAAACTGTTCAGATCAGGGCAGCTTGGTGATAATTTGGTTTAAAATAAGAGCACCAGCTTTCCCCATCATTAATTCTTGCACCGCAAACTGGTGTGTGGGGAAACCCCAGCAGACTCAAGACAGCCTGCTGCTGCCTAGGAGGTCTTCTCATAGTTTAACATGGCAGTGGACCTACAACACCACTCCATGTTATTTCTGTTCCTAAAGAGTGCTGTGGCCTGAACTGTAGGAGAGCCATACATACCAATGTCACATGAGCACAACCCTCCTCACAAGCACACTTTAAAATCTGCTCTACCGGTCACCTCACATTTTAAGCAAAGTCAAAACAATATTAGTTCTTCTGTGGCAGCAGGAATTTTGTGCTAACCTCATTTCTGAAGTTCATCCCACTAGCAGAGGGCTCAGTCCCAGGTGAACTTCACGGTACTCAAGGGCCCTGCTAAAAAGACCAGCCATTATGGAAGGGGCCACAATACCTCAGCCTGACTCAGGCAGAGATCTCAATAGCTTGATCTCACATTGTGACTTGAGGAGAAAACTCACCTAGTATAAGGCAGTCCACCATTTCCTCCATCTTCAAAGATGAAACTTTCAAGTAATGGCAACTGTGGTTGTTCAGGCATAGACATGCAGCAGAGGAGGGCAAGTCTCTTAAGCCTGTACTTGTGTTCTTCATGGTTGTTCCAGTGAGAAAACCCATTGCAGATGCATTGTAAACACCTCCCCAGCAGGTAATGGTGACAACTGTGTTTCTACATGAAAAGGTTATTGAAAAAAATAATAGCCAAAGTGTAAAATTCTTACAGTGGTCACAAAGTAAAAAGAAAATCTGCACTCAAATGAAAGTGAACAGACTACACATCTATTGTTACTATAGCTTTTAGCACTGGTATGTACAAACCTTTAGGAAGTTTTGAGGTAAACTGTAATAAACAGGTGAATAAAACACCATCATCTCATGTAAAATGCTTGTAAGCAGTTGTCTGTAACTGTGTCACTTTATTCAAGGAAGACGCATCAGAGAGCAAGCACTAAGTGGGTAGATGGCACCTTTCTGACAAGCTCTGCTTAAAGGGCTCAGAGGAGCACCTTGCTCAGATTCCCCTTCACCAGTGCCACAGAAGGCTCTGCTGCGTTCAGTCAGTCCAGACCTACGTTACCTCTCTGCTTCACAGAGCCTCTTCCACTAACTGCAGCACCTCCTGCCCCAGTTTTACAGCAGCTGCTAACCTGACTGGAAAGCTGCCCTTAACACCGACATTTGGCTCAGACAGCCTGTGAATGGCTTGGCTCAGAGCTGGCAGACCTTCCCCAAAAAGTTGCTATTGTTCCTCCTGCAGCTGCCTGCAGCCAGCTGCTGAATGGCTACAAGAAGAAAGCAAGAGGAACTTTACTTCATGGCAGAGGAAGCTCTGCTTTCCACTCAGCAAAACCCTTTGCTGTCTCCTCCAGGTTTGCATGGCTGTCACAACACCTTGCCCCACAGTGGGCTTCCCTGCTAAGTACTCACCCTGCCGAAGCCACCCCTGCAGCCCTCGGGCAGACCCTTCAGCCTCCCCTATGGAGCTCCCCTCAGCCCCTATCCCACAGCTACCAAGTGAGGCAGATGCACTCTGCCCACCCAGGCCACCGGGAAGGGGGACTGAGCCAAGGGGAACTCCAAGGTGGCTCCTGCAGAAAGCAGGGAGATGGTGTGTGGGAAGGCAATGTCATCACCATCCACAGCACACCCTCTGCACCCCAAGTCCTGGATTGTGCTCTGCAAACAAGGCTCCAGCAGACAAACCAGAGGAAGCCCTGGTCTCTAGTGAAGGCAACCCCACAGATGGGAACACAAAAACCCTCACAACAGCCCACTGCTCTGCATTTCCTGCAGGGCAACCAAGTCTCCCAGGAGACAGAGCTGGGGTTCCAGCAGAGCATCCTGCTACACACACACAGTGATCACAGGGCTGTGGCAGGCAGTGGAGCATGCACGGGTGAGTGCAAGTAAGGAAATGCATGAATGAACATGTGCCTGGGAGTGCTGCAGAGAAGGGGCTCCCCCAATGCTCACATAATCCTTCCAGCACCTTTCACACTCTGTCTCTGCTGCAGTCCTGTGGAAAATCACGTGGAAAAAGACAGGCACAGGGTCAGGTCTTGAAATTTGTCTTTTTAATAAAAAGGCACCTATAAAACAGGTCAATACATTACAGGCAGCACAGATACCCAAAAACAAGCCTAAAAATTGTTTCAAATAAAAACCAATAAGATGTCTTCACATATTGTATTTATATATTTATATTTATATATATATTTATATAATGGTACAAAATGACTGGGGAAGTTTCTTCATGGGATGACAGAACAGGTCAGTCAACTTTACCTCAATGTGAAAGCTAATTCCAGCTGTGTGATTATCTGACATACAGAAAGATGCAGATTTCCAGCATTTGCATTTTTGAGCTGGAAAAACATGGCAAAGTCATGGCTAAAAGATGGACAAACCTTCTACTGTGATTACGTGGAGTCAGTACACAGAACTCAAGGTGAGGACCCAAGCAATAAGCTACAAGACACAAGACTAGACACATGTCACGGCAGTGGGCAACCAGCTGATGGCAAACCTTGCCCGGGTCTAACAAGGACTGGCTGTCATTGAGCCTCCAAAGGAACTCCTGCCACATTGCTGTTCACAGACATGATTGGGCACAGGGGTGTTAGGCAGCATTTCTTCTCCCCATTGTTCAGCCATCACAGTAGTAGAGCTAGCCCTGACTCCAGGGCAGCGGGATTTTGCAGAAGAGCACTAACTGCTGCTCCAGAGTCCTCAGCTCTGACCTAGCATAGGGATTTCCCTTTTGTATCCAGGACTGCTGAGTCAAAAGGTTTAGCTTCTTATTTGTCACCGAAGGACAGGTCTTCCTCCTGCTGCCAGGCAGAAATAGCATCCCACTGCCATGCCCCTGTGAGCGCTCAGCACCCATCTCCTGAGCACTGCACAGCATGTGCCACAAGCCTACAGGCTCCTGCTGATACAGGGACAATGTGCTGCTGACAGAGTGAGGACAGCAAGCCCCAGGCAACTTCTGTGTAGGGCTGGGCAAAAGGGACAACAGGAAAAGTACAAACACATGGAGATCTCAACCAGGCTAAAACAACAGCTATCTACAGGCAAACAAAAAAACTTCCATATAGAAAATGTTATGGCTTCAAATTAGCCAAGACTTGCTGGTGGGTGATGAGCAAAGTTTGGGACTGTAATTGGTATTTGGATGTTTATGAGAAGCTACCAGCAGCCAACACCCTTAAGTGCAGCCAAGAGAAGCTACAGCCTTTCAGGCAAGTCAAGCTTAGAAAGAGCTACATCTGTTTGAGCCACATCCTCCCACATGAAACACACAGTGAAAGGACTGAGAATCCAACCAGCTAACCTGTCAGGTCCAAAGCCTGGGCTGAAGATTATTATTCTTCTGATCCAACTGCCAGGGCAGGAAGGAGAATTTCTTGTGATTGTTCGTGTTTTACCACTTTAAAAAATGTTACTTGCTTACATTGTATACAACAAACCCAAAGCAGGAGACTAGAGCAAGATCCTTCCTTAGATACAAACCCATGCTTCTCACCCAGCACCATTCACTACAAAATGCTCCAAAGCTTCAGTGTATTCCTAATCGGACTTAGGATTCCATCTTCTCACAGATTGGATCAAGACAGTTGCTAGGCTGACATTTCAGCACCCACCAGCCTTTCCAAACAGCTTGCAACCTGATAAAAAGTGTTGCTGTTCACTCACTACTTGGCGATCTCCCTTTCCAAAGTCCTCTCCTCCCTGCACGTTGGGGAAGGTGAGGTCTGTTATAAGAGAGGTAGTGTGTTAAGCCTGGCTCTGCAGAAATAATCCTCCAAGCAGTGTTCCTTCAGAAACTGTGTGCCCCAGGTTCACCACTGGATACTGTAATTGCAAATCCCCACAGAGGTCCAGAGATACTGTGATGTGTGCATCACACCACATTCCCCTCTGTGAAAAAACATGGAAAGACCATCAGGGCTGCATGCAGGAAGACCTTAGGGAGTACAGGATGGAAAGGGTGGAGTGCATCCAGAAGAGACAGAGTTGTCCAAATGGCATGCTTCTGCCAGCCTAGGAATGAAGGACTGCAACTCAACTTTAGCCTCTTCTGTCTGAAGCACAGGATGGCCACGCTGCCAACCCTGAACACTGAGGTAGAATACTGCACTCAGGGACAGGTCCTCTTCAAGAGCTGGGCCTCTCCTGTGCCACAGGGCAGGGCTGCTGCCAGTAACTCAGGTTATGATGGAGCGAAGACTGCCTGCAAAACTCTACAGATGAAGGACCAACAGGCACAAGGAAAACCTGGGAAAGCATTCAGTGGCAGGGGAGCATGGCAGTGGTGAAGGGTAATGGATGGGTAATAGACTGGTGTAGGAAGGCTGCAGAAGTTAAGGGTTCCCAGTTAGCCTCTCCTGGAAGCATTGGAATGCATCACCTCACTCACCTCAAAGCCCATCTGTCCCTACACACACACCTTGCCTACAGGGGACATAGAATGAAGGGAAGAGAAGGGAGTAGAGGTGACAGAGATGGTCAGCGTGTTACCATGTGTGAAGTCCAGATTCTTGATGCTTCTCCAGCTGAACAGCCAGCATCCTTCTCATCCCAGACACAGCAGCTTCTCCAGAGAGCAGCAACAGCTGCATCCTGTAAAGCTGCGGCCTCTGCCTTACGAGATGAGCACCACTCCAGCACCATTTCACTGGGGCTACAGCTCGCCCCCCCCCACTCCCTCCAATGGCCCTTGGTCAGTGGTTATGTTTGTGTACTCTGGCATAGTATCCATGTATCCACGGGACCTGAGATCTGCATGACACTGCACCACCCCCTCTCCCACACATGCAAAACCATTCAGATTCAAAACCTATGAACAACACAGGTCTGAAAGTCATTCTACAATGGGATATCTCAACATCCTGTGCACCCTGGGAATCCTCCTGCCTTCCCCAAGGAGAGATTTCAATCCTTGTACACTGTTTAGCATGGGGTTTTTTCTTTCTTTTTTAAAACATGTTTTGAGGCTTCTATTAAAACACAGAAATACAGAACAATTAAAAACCAGCACAAATTTTGCCTTTCCCAGCGACCTATTTACAGCTAGTTCCAAAAACCTTCTTGCACATTTTGGTTGCTTAAAAAGGAAGGACAAAAAAAAAAAAAAAAAAAAAAAAAAAAAAAAAAAAAAAAAAGGAAAAAAAAGGGGGGAAAAAGGGCAAGAAAAAAAAGAAAAAAAACTTGACAGAGGAAAACCGTAAGTGAAAATTTTACAAACTGCCACAAGGTCTGGCTGTCCCTGGTCACCACGCAGGGTTCAAAGTAACAGCCCCACTCCCAACCTCTGCACCCTCCCCTTCCCCAAAAAAGAAAGGAAAAAGAAACCCAATTCACATCAAGTTTACTGCACATCTGGTTGGCTGCGTAGAGGCAAATCCAATATGAAAAGCACCCCACATGGTGTCCTCCACGGCATTGGCCCCTAACCTGCCCCCCACAGAAAGGTTTAAAAATGTTTGTAGGGGCAGGGCCCCATCCCCTCCCCAGCCCTGAGCACCAGTCAGGGTTAAAAAGGCAAGTTCGCCATGTTCCCAGGCCCGGGGATGTAACTCATCTGGCTGTCCAGGGAGACACTCCTCTGCCTCATCTGGTGTGTGACCATGAGGTTCTGCTGAGGTGGGGGCCCCATGAGAGAGCCCTGAGGTGACATCATATGTCCTGTCTGGGCATACATCTCCCCCGACACAGACATGCTTCTCTGCTTGGCCTGCATCAGCATGAAATTCTGCTGGGCCATCAGGCTCTGCTGTGGAGACATCATGCCCTGGTGCATGCTGTTGCCCATCATGCCTTGCTGGGGCGGTATGCCTGTCCTGCCCAGCATTGGCACTTGTCCAGGATGGCACATGGGCATGCTGAGTCCCCTCTGCACACCCTGCTGCCCGGGGAGGCTGGGAGCATTCATACCTGGACGCACGGGGGGCTGCTCAGCCATCATGTTCTGCAGGTTCATGAGGTGGAGGTTGGAAGGCTGAGATTTGGGTGCCTGGCTGTCGCTCTTGGGGAAATACTGCAAGGTGCTGCTTGGCTTCTCTGATGGGATGATCCTGGACAGGTCAAACTCCGGGATCCCCGTGGGCGTAGGGCGGATGACCTCGCTGAGCTCGGGGTCGTTCAGCACCGACGCCACCCCAGGAAGCACGGGCGGGTAGGGGTCACCAATCCGAGGAGGGATGTTCTTGCCCATCATGTGCTGCTGAGGGGGCATCTGGCCAGGCTGCTGGGAGGGAAGGTCCTCAGGTGGCAAGGGCATCCCTGGCGGGTAATGCTGCGGCATCCCCGGGCCACCTCCTGCGCTGGGGGCCATGGGTATGCCGCCAGCAGGAGATGGCATGGCATTGTGAGGCTGTTGCATGCGGGGGAACACGAGCTGGTTAGAAGGAATCATCTGTGAACTGTTGGGCACAGGGCCACACTGCTGGCTCAACGAGTCCTGGGGACCTGGGGGTATCATCATGGGGTTCTGAGCGGGCACACCCGCCCCTGGCCCACTCGGATGCATAGGAATGTTGGAGCCCAGAGGGTTTGGGGAGGACATCATGGAGGTGGGGGGTGGTTCATGGGAAAGGGGCTGCTGACCAGGCAGGTTCATTCCCATGGGGCTCTGAGAGGATCCAGGCCCCACAGAGTTCAAGTGCAGTTGATTTGGCTGATTCCCCGTCACACCTAAGGACAAGAAAAAGAGAGAAGAGTTAACCCTTCCCACAGACCTTTCAGGGCTGCAAAATCCACATCCAGAATGCCCTGAGCATGGAGCATGATGCTTAGTAAACAGCTCCAAGATGGGCTTACAAAGCACCAACGTCAGGAAAAAAATGTCCCCAACTCCAGCTCCCCAAGCCCACAAGCACCAGATGGTTCTTCCAGCTTCATCCAGTCCCATGCTGGATTTGTAATTTTGTACATTCCTCTGATTTTAGAGTCCTGGCTGGCTCTGTGTGTGCCCAACACCATGGTCTCGTGATCAGGGCTCTCAGCTGCCTGAAAGGCAGCAAGGAGTGACCCTTCACCACTGCCTGCCACAGGGTTTGCCACCCAGCAAGCTCCAGTGACCACACAACCTTGGGTGCTGAGGAGGAAAAAAGCAGAAGAATCAGTAGCCCAGCACAGGTGCTGTCTGGGCAGGAAGGCCTGTGCCCATCAGAAAAGCAGAGCAGCCATCAGTGCCTGCAGAGGCAGCCAATGCATTTGCATGCCTGCGGTCAACCAAAGTGACTGCTCAGTGGTGAAAGTCAAAAAGTTGATTTCTCATTTTCAAAATTGCCAAAAATATTTATCAGACAGCTTTGGACCCCTAAATCAAGTGGTAGAGCTTGTTGGAATTCCCCTTTGGGCTGGTCACCACGGGACAAAAAATACTCATTTGCCTAGGTGTTCTCACCAATGCTACTAGTTAGTGGAGCATATCTAGCCTACTGAAATCACAACTGTGCTACAACACAGCTTTGCCTGTGCAGGCACGTGGGCTCCCCTCAAAATACCAGACTTCCAAGTCCCATTCAGAGCATCCCTGTCCCACTGCACAGGAACACAAGGGCTCTAAGCAGCAGACCTCTGCCTACACATCCTGGATCTGAGAAAACTCCACAAGCCATGAAAACGTGAGCCCAATACATCTACATGGATAAAGGTAAAAAACTTCCAGGTCTTGTGGAAGAAAGACTCCTCGAGCCAAACCAGCTCATGTCCTTCCACCCAAGCCAAAACTGATGGACAGCCTGGGCAGAGGGCAGGGAAGCGCACAGACTGTTACAAACAAGGGGAATTTTAAGCTATGTGACATGGCAGTCATGGGGAGATCAGAGTTTCTAATACCTCCTCCACCTGCTGCCTCAGGTCCACTGGCAGCCACAAGACAGTCTCCTCACAAGCCCATCTCCACCTCTAGAAGTAGATACCTGACATACTTCCAGGTGGGAGCATAGGCCTGTCTGGCAGCAGCTCATCATCAGAGGTGGCGATGGTTTTGATGGCATTGTGGTAAAGTGGTGTGGAGCTAGGCATGGCATACTTGGACATCTGGGACATCATCAGTGAGAGGGGGTTCTGGGAAGGGGATGGATCTGGAGAGGAAGTAAAAGGCATGTTTGGATTCATGGTGCTAGAGGTGTTGCTGGCTGGTGCGGAAGAGCTGCTCCGAGGCCCAGAAGGGAGAGAACCTGCAAGCAAGAGAGATCAGCTTAGTATTGTTCACACACTGTGGCTTCCTCCCAGCAGAGAGCAACACTGTCATCTCCTGACAGCAATGCCCAGAGCAGGCTGCAAAGCACAGAGCTGGCACAGTCCAGCACTCTCTGGATTCTGAGAAGGCTCATGCAGAGATCCTGAGCAGTGACAAACTTCCACTTAAACCTGCCCCTGACTGGCCAGCACAGACACAATGTTTGCTGCCTGTCGCACAGATCTATCTGAAAAGGCCCTGTTTGGAGTCCAGGGAAAAAATACTTGCTCTGAGAGATGTGGGGCCAGACACAGGAACATGTGTCTTCGTGCTCCAGAGAGAGCTTGTTGGCTGAAGAGAAACCCTGTCCATACACTCACCAAAACTAAGCACAGACATTCACTCGCATACAAAACACCCAGCATACCCTGATCCAGTGCTCCGATGGAAGCAGATGAGTTCATATTGAGAGTCTGCTTGCTCTGGTTGACTCCAGGGCTGGGCATGGTGGCTTTGGGAGATGGCACCCAACCAGGGGAAGAAACAGCCATAGAAGGGGACTTCAGGCGGCTTGGTGAGCCAGTTGGAGACCGGACATTGAGAGAGGAACTCATCACTTGGGGGGACTTGAGGGGTCCAGACTGGTTTGAAGGTGGCATGCTGACCATCTGTGAGGGTGTCTGTGGGGACTTGAGATTAGCAGATGGGGAGGTGACCAGTGGAGAATGCACCTGGCTAAGGGTGGGAGACTTGAGGTGACCCACACTGGGGGAATTCATCTGGTTGATATTGATGGTGAGGTCAGAGGGCCGGCGGCCCAGCCCCCGGGAAGGTGCCGGGTGCATGTTGGCCAGGTTTCCCCCTGGTGTGGGAGTGGGATTGGAGGCCGGAGGCAGAGGAATGTGGCTGAGTCTGGTGGTGCCACTGACAGGCATGGTGCCCTGCTCAGGGCTGAACATGTCTGAGCCACTGCCCATCTCCTGGGGCAGGCTGGGGTAAGACCCTTGCCCAGTCGAGAAGCCTTGCTGTCCTTGGCTGGGGAACTGTGAGGGAATCATCATTTTCTGGGGTCCCGTTAGTATTGCACTGCCATTGCCATTTTGAGCCCTAACCCTGGCCAGCTCCTCAGGATTCATGCCCTGATGGGTCATCATTTCAGGGCCCCTGATCTTCTGCGACATCATCATCTGCTGCTGTGGGGTCATCTGGACATTGAGGTTCATGTTCATGTTCATATTGACATTCATGTTCATGTTGAGGTTGCCAGGGCCCATGGGCGTGTCCATGTCCCGAAGGCCTGACTGACTCATAGGGGGGCTCAGCATTCCCCGAGTGCCTGCAAAATCCATTCCCATTGGGGCACTGCTCAGGCTCTCACCCGTTATCTGCCCAGCAAACATGGATGGATCCATCTGCCTGTGAGCCTGCATCATCCTCTCCATTTCCATGCCCTGGCTCATGGAGTTGCTGGATATCCCCATGGGCCTCTGCATTGCCATTGGGCGTTTCTCCATGAGCTGATGCCGCAGGATTTCCTCTCTGGCACGGGGATTCATAAACCTTTCTGGGTCCCCTTGCCCTGGTGGGTAGGACAAGGTGCTTTGTGGAAAGTTCCCTGGGCCTCCTACAGGAGACATATCATCGCTCCATCCCATGCCGGGCCTGACTGGCCTCTGCATGGCATTCATGGGCCCAAGAGCATCCAAGGGCATGTTCTGCATCCCTCCAAAGCCAGAGACTCTCTGCATTTGATTCCCAGGGAACCGTGGCCCAGGGAAGGATGGCCCTCCCCGCAGCTGCAGAGGGTCCTGCACATCTATGGGTCCCCGCAGCTGGCTGCCCATCCCTGGTGGCCACTGCTCTCCAGGCTTGCTGTGGTAGGGTGGTGGAGGCCCACGCATCATCATGCTCCCCATTGACTGTGGGATCATGATCTCCTGCATGGGCCGGCCATGGATGCTGATCTGCTCCTCTTTCCGTCGCTTTTCCTCGTAGTACTCTTCCTGCAACTTCCTCCATGCCACTTGCTCTGGTGTCAGACTGTCCTGGTTCAGCCGCTGCATCATCATGTTCATCTGCTGTCCCATGTCAGCACCAGGATGGTGGGGCACCTCGTGTTCCAGGCCGGGCCCACCAAGGCTCTGGGTCTGGGAGATCATGGACTGCAGAGGCTCTTCATACTTCTTCATGCTGGCAGGAGGCGCAGGAGGCTGGGCAGGGGCAGCCTGTGGCTGAGGGGCGGTACCCCCCTCACCCACATTTTGGCTGGACTTCAGGAAGGGCTCGGCCTCCCCACTGCGCAGCAGCAGACGCTCAATGTCTCTCAAGGTTTGCAGAGAACGCTCTCGGTGCTCCAGCTGCTCCTTTGAGAGCCCTTCTGAGTTCATGGTGTTCCTGGGGCCCAGGCCTGCCTGCCCATTCCCTGGCATCCCTGGGCCTGGGCCCTCTCCAAGGAGGCTGGAGCTGGGCGTGGCAGAGGAATCCACTTGCCCAGGCTGCATGGTGCTGGCAGATGCAGTGGGCGTATTTGGATGGTTACTTCCAGGCTGGTTGTTGCTGCTATTGTTCCCCAAAGAGTTGGGAGTCAGATCTCTCTGGCCATCTTCACTTGTCCCTTCCTGGGGCAGGCTGCTGGGCGCCGGCAAAGGTGTTTGACTGATGGCCTGAGGTGGTGGGGCTGGAGGCTGTGGTGGGGGAGGCTGTGGCTGTGGTTGACTTGCTTGAGGGGCCAGTGGCTGGGACTGTGGAGTGTTGGCAGCAGGAGGGTTAATTGGAAGTGGCTCAGCAATGCCCAGCACTTTAGGAGCAGGTGGTGCCTGGCAGAGAAAAGGAGAAGAAACTTGAGCAGGGAAAGATCCTAGGAAGGTATTCTTCCCTGCACCCTGCAGGAGACCCCTCTATCCCAAAATGAAGCCTCATGGCAGTTCACCTTCATTCCTTGCAGGAAAAAATGTAGGTACTACTACATGATCTAGGAATGCACAAGGAGGTACTCTGCACACATGGCAACAGGGGCATGATGCCATGCCCCATCCCAAAGTTTTCACAGCTGACAAGAGCAAGGACTTGTGCCAAAGAGACTTCGCAGCAAAGCAGCTTCCCACCCTGCTGAAAGGGCATTCTGGCAACACCTTCTATCACAGCTGAGCCAGGGGATTGGGGAGAATGGCCACATCGGACAGGAAGGGTAATAGTCGGCAGCATGTGCCAACAGGAGCAATTGGTATACCTGGTCTAGCTTTGCCCGCGGGACATTTTGTTGATGGTAGGCGAGAATGGAGTCAGCTCGGCCCTGTAGGACAGCTTCTGCAGCTCTAGGGAGAGAGCACAAATCACTTGAGAACAGGCACTGTGCCCCATCCTACCCATCCAAGGCCCCAGGTGCCACCTCCATTCTTCAGTTCTGCAGGAAGAAGGAAGTCTCTGGAGGTAACCAAGAAGGGGGAATGTTCTCAGAGTCCTCCCATCTGTCCTGCACAGCCCCCAGTGAGGATCTCCAACTGATGATCACTTGCCGTTCAATTTCCCTCTTCCCATGTCCTGTGACAGGCTTTGCTTTGTACCTGCTGTCCTAAGGTGGTTGTCACCAAGATGCTCTGGGATCTCCCACACTGAACCTGTGGTACAGCAGAGCTCTAAAATTGAACAGACTAGGCTAAACAGACTAAAATAACTGCTAAGGCTCTATGGCTGACACAGTGCAGGATAGAAGAGTGGAACTGTGTGGACAATACCATGTGTTACATTACGCTCCCTGTGACAACCATCCCTTAGATACTTTCAAATCAGACCAGCAGCCCACATTGCCTTGGGTGAATCATTTTGCTGATGCCGACCAGGTGGGCTCTACAGTGGGTGAAACAGAATGCAGAGCCAAGCCTCACTGGGAGGAAGTGGGCATCTAAGTCCAAGTTTGCCCACCTGCAGTGGCTGCCAGCATACCTCATGAACCCCAGGGGTTTCCCACTCTGTGCAACCAGAGACACAGGTTTCTCCAGCTCTCTTGTGCTCAAGCACTGCATGCAGCAGGCAGGTGTGACAAGGCTGACCAGGTGTGGCCAGGCCAGCCAGTACCAGTGGAGGAGGTATGGGGTTTACCGCTTACGTGTTAGCAAGGTGCGTTGTAAAGACGTAAACAAACTGTGAAGGCTGCTTCCCTGTTCCTCCGCCTCCGCCTCCTGCAGCCTCTGACCGCAAGCCAGGGGCAGCACCATGGGGCACGCCGGAAGCACTGCTCTCACTCAGGTTAGGCAGCGGGTTGGACCCTGGGCCAAGCTGTGGGGCCGTGGACATCGCAGGATCTGCTACATTACAGCCTGCGGGAGCAGAGGAGACGAGCTGCCGGGCGGGCGCTGCTGCCGGGTCGGTGCCCGCGGGCGGCAGGGACGAGCCGCCAGAGGGTGGCAGCACTGGCCCGCCTGGCCCGGGGCCGCTGCGCATGGCAGAGGTGGCTGTGAATCGTCAGCCCTTATTAAGTAAGATCCATAATTAATATTACTAAGCACTGCAATTACCAGAGGCATGCCTTCCCTTCCTCTACCCTCACCCCTTAACTCAGCTGGCTCCCTGCTCCTCTCCAGCTGCCTCTCCCCATCGCAGCAGCTCCTGCAGGCTGACCCTCCGCCGCAGCATTTACACACGAGACATCGCTGGGAAGCCGGTGCGGAGACACAGGCGCTGCCTTGGGAATGGGTCACGGGGGCCCCACCATGACCCATTCCCACCAGGCAGATCTGGGAGCAGGCTGTAACAAGGGAAGCAGCACTATCCCTTCCTGCACAGGCTGTGGACTGTGCTGAGAAGTGCAAATGGGTACTCTGAAGACGATGGCAACAATGCGCTGGCAGGCACAGAGGCCACCCTCTCCTTGCTTTTCTACATGTTCATGTTCTCCAGCAGACAACACGGGCATCTCCTTGGGTCCCACAGGACCTTGCCCCATCTCTCAGATATTATCCCTGTTACAGTTTGAAAGCAAAGTGAACTGTAGATATAAAATGTCAAAGAATGCTGATGCTGTTGGAAAACAGAGGAGACCTACACTTCATTGCCCAAAAAGTGCACACCTCAGGCCAGCTCAACTCTGCCTGAGCCACTGTTAAGACCCCAAGAGCCTCTTTAGACTCAGCTGCCTTTACAACACAGCTGCAGAGAGAAAGGTGAGTGATCTGACACGGACTCAGCTGCTGCAACAAGAGCAATGCACATCGCACTCTGGCTGCCATTATGACCAGGGTAGAGTGGCCAGAGCAGGGATATTCAACCTCAACACCTTTCCCTCCAGCATCTCAGTAGCATCTCCACAAAATAGGGCCCAGACCTCACTGCATGGCAAACATTCTCACAGCACAATGACCACCATGTGCAATGGGCCCCTACACATTCAGCTAAGTGAGCACACACAGGCAAAGCTAAAGGTGCCAGTGTCATCAGCCCTCTTGAGCTGTAGGAAGGACCTGGCTTTATTCAAACTTCAGAGCTGGTAAGGAGGCAATCACTCACTGTGTGCACTGCTGATGGGTTTGTCGTCTTCCTCACTGTCTGGCCCAGAGCACCATTCATCGCCGCTGTATGGCTGCTTCCTTTCCAGCACACACCGACGCTTACTACGGGGCGCCACCTCACCTGCAAAGGGACAGGGCCATCAGAGGTGCTTAAGGGGCTGAAAGGCTGGGGACCTGCCCAGCTGGGTGCTGCCTGCTGGCAGTGCCAACCCAACCAGGATGCACTGTGCAATAAGCCTTATTCTGACATCTGCCCAGCACTGGTTAAGAACCTGAAGCATCTGCTCAGTCTGGGCTCCTTGTCTTAGCAGCCAGATCTAGTGAGACCTCCCTGTGCCAAAGAGCCAAAATTTCAGAATGAGATGTATTTCTTACTGCCTGCACACAGGATGTGTCTACCTGCAGTTCCAAACTAGAGAGTTTTGGGCATTTAACTGTAAATTAAAAGGGTCTGTGATTCAGCAATTAAAATCTGAATATAGAATGGGAGGGTGCATTCACATCCTTTGTAGGAACCAGAACCAGACTCTGCCCTTTGTTGACATCATTCTGGGGAGGGGTCTTCATGCTCTCTATAAACTCGTATGCTCCTTCCACGTGTCCCCGTCTCAGATGGGACTGATGCAGCTCAGAGAGAAAGAGGCTTGCCTAAAGGCACTTAGGGACTTGGGGATAGCAATCAGGCACAGGATGAGAAACTTCTATGAAACATTGTCTGGCCTTACTTTTTTACATCATAACCATATTCACATGATCTGTCAGTGTACTAGAAAAACAGGAGATTTGGCCATTTCTGATAAAGCCATTTTAATAATTTTCCTGTGGAAGTGTGGTTACAAGGCAGTTCTGGGATTAAACTGCAAATGCTTATGATCAGTGGTGTATGGTTACCCCTGTAACACTGTGGGGAGAAAGCCTTCCTGGGGGCAGGAAGTCCATTCAGGTACATTCTACCTGTTCTTCCATGGCACAGCTCTGGTCTAAGTCAGTCAGGCAACATGGCTTTGACTGCGAAAACAAATCCTTAGGGGCACAAGCCAGAACAGCAGCTCTGCGTCTGCGGGCCGGGAGCGAGTCTTGGTTGGAACCAAGGGCACCACTGGAATTTCTCCTCCTACAACTGTCTGGGAGATGCTCAAGTATCCCACACAGCCACTGAGCACAGAGGTTGATGGAATGCAAGAGGTTACAGGGAAGGCCACTGAGGACAGGGAAGGCAAAGCGTTTAGAAGCACTGACTCAGCCCTTTTCCAGAAGCCACATGCTGTAACACAAGTTATCCATTGCTGATGAAACCACAGAACTGTTCAGGCAGTGACCCTTGCAGCACCTCCTTGCTAACTTTGACTGTCGTTGGGCAGCTGCAACACCACAAAGCAGCTCTCTACCAACAGCAAGGAGACAGAAAACAAATCAGTCTCAAGTTAAAAGTTTGCACATTGCACATGCAGGGGCATTAGGTGTAGTTTCAGCAAACCATACTGCTGCTTAGATAGCCTCAGTAGCCTGTGAAAACCAGTGCCAGATTCTGGGGGTAACAAATGTTTTAGGGAATGAAATGCAAAGCAAACGAGAATTCAGCCACTCTGGTCTAAAAACTGCGGATGTGACAAGCAGTGATGCAAAGTCACACAGGCAGCCAGGACAAGCCTGAACAGAACACACAGCACAGCAACCAAAGATGCTCCCATCGCAAGTCCTGCCAGGATGCTTGTAGCAACTGAGAGGACACGCTGAGGGCAAGGCCTTGGAGAGCATTACCTTTTGATTCTGTGTCCTGTGATGGGGTGCTGGCTTCTCGCTGTTCTCCGGAGTCCACTGAGATGCTTCGTTCCCGTTTCACCTTGCCCTTCAAGGAGCTGAAGTTTGGGACAGTGTTCTGGCTGGTTTTCAGTCCAGAGTTGCCAGGGGAAATCTGAGAGGCCTTGCTGCCATGGCTGCCTGCCCCCACACCCTTTGAGCCCAGGTTACAGGTGGATGCTTGGCTCACATTGTGGTGCTGGGCCAGGGCACTGCTGCTGCCTGCCTTGCCATGGCTGGGCAGTTTGTTGTCAGGGTGCATTGGCTTGGCTAAAGCTTCCCACAGTGCCAGTGGAGGGAGCTCCCAGCCCCTTAGATCAGAAACCTGCAAGAGAAAAGAGAATCAAGTCAGCACAGTGCCTCTCACATGGGTGCAGCTCCTGGGGGCACAGCCCAGGACCAGTGCACTGGGGCTGTTACTTGGTCACAGGGCCAGACAAAGTCACAACCCAGAGCTGCTCATGCTGAGAATTAGCCTTGGCCCCTATGAGCAAAAAATCCTGCTCTGCAGTTACTCACTCACATGCTGACAAGCTGTAAACTCTCACCCAGGCATGGCAGACTTGCCAGTACTTCAAGGAAGAGCCACAGACACAAGAGCCCTCATTTCCAAGGCCAAGATGAGAAATAGGTGCTCCATGCCAGGCTGGCCCTTCGGTGAGCAAGAGGATGCTCACAGCTATTTTGAAGATGTTCCCAGAGCTTAGACAACTTTGTGACCCTAGAGAGAAATCTGGTGCCCTACTGTTTTCAGGGACCCCTTTTGCTGCTGGACAAGTTTCCTCTGCCCTGTAAAATATACAAAAGACAACTGAGCAGACAGTCTTGACACAAGCCTATGAAGAGAAAACTGGGACAGAGCAGGGAACAAAGGTTGAGGCAACTGAGAAGGAGGCAGTGGGTTGCAAGGCAAGGGCAGAGCCGGGAAGTGCAGGCACTCATCAAACAAGCTCTGCCTCTCTCAGCGGCCTGAGGGACAGTCCCAGCTTCTGCTTTATGGCTCTGGGTGAGGGGGTGTCCAGATTAGCGGAAGCTTACAGCCCTGCAGGATGATGTAAACTGCCACAGGCCTGCTGGGACAGCAGGATGATGCTCTCCTGCTCAAAACCCAGCTCAGCTTTCTAAGTAGCCCTGTAGGCTGAGGCAGAGTCTGGCAGAGAAGAGGAGGTTAGGGCAAAACACAGAGGTTTCTGGGCTGAGGGGCATGCATGCAGCTAAGCAATGCTGCAGCAGCCCTCCTTTCAGGATCTACTTTGTCAGGCCCTCTGCCCTGCAAAACACACAAAAAGAGACTTGGCAGAGTCTCATGCTCACCCTGGGGATATTTCCCTTGAAACTCTGCACAGGCATTAGAGATGACTGGGATGCAGCTCCGTATCACATTGTGTATTCTGGAAGGCCACCACAAACCCTTGGTCCAACACACAACTCTGGTAACTACACCCTAACCCTGTCACAGTCATTTTTACTTGTTGGGGAAGCAGGAGGAAAAGAGAGTAAACCACATGTTCATGGAAGCTAAGGTATTACTCTGTTCACATCTGCTATATGCTTTGCATGACACCCCCACAATGCACCCGAGAAGCTTTCCCTGTGCACAGGCTGAGGAATTTCCCAGCACACAAGGAGGGGGTTGCTGTGGTCTGCTCCTCCCATTTGGACCACGCAGGCCAGATGCTGCGCATAGATTTGTTCTGCCACCCAGGGACTGGAAGCACCAGCTCCAGACCAAACCCCAAGTGTCTAAATAGTACCACAAGAGCTCAGCAGCACTACACATGCTGCTCCTGGCTTACTGAAGGTAATCCTGGAGACACTACTAGCAAATGCCAAGTGCTCATTCTGCCAGGGCAAATAACTGCACCCTTGCAAAGAAAGCAGAGTGAAGCACATTTGGCTGACCCATAATCCCCAAAAGATTGTGATCACCCACAAGGCACAGGCTGCAGCTTGTCATGCACCATGAGTGAGTTCTGTGCCTGCAGAAAGGGTCTTCTCTGCAAAGGAGTCTTCTCAGCACCTGCCTCCCTGCAAGCTGAGCCAGGGGCTGCTGGTTTGCTATGCAAACATTGCTGTGGCATGGCCCGCCCAAGCATTCTTCCTTAGTTAGTGGGATCCTTCATGCACAGCTTGGCCTATCCCTTCGTCCCAGCTAGGAGTTGTTAGTTGCTCCCTCCTCCTCCTCCACCTCCACCCCACACACCTCGGTGAGGGCTCTGCTCTAGCCTAGAGGAAGATGGTGAGCTACAGCGCTGATTAATTTTCACAGCACATAAGGGAGTTGCTAGCCCTTTAAGTGTCAGCCAGTCTCGCTTGCTCACTCTTGTTCTCCAGAGACCTATTAATAGCAGCTGGAAAGATCACATCACTCTCTGGATATTTATACCCCTCATTCCACACCAGGAGAGATTTATGTCAGAGCTGCTGTCCCAGTGCCTGCCCAATTGCTCTGTCAAACCACTTGCAGGGGGAGGGGAGCTGAGGGGGGAAGGAGACACAGAGAGGGCAAGCAGGGAGGAGGAGAAGGTCCATAAGGCACAAGCTGCAGCATTAAGCACACATGCTGCCTGCAGCCACTGGCTGGCCAGCCACAGGGAGCCTTCAGCCCCACTGGAAGAGGTTGCTGCCAGACAGCATTCCAGAAAGCAAGCCCTGCAGCAGCTCCTTCTTCTGGTGGCCCAGAGGCCCTCCCCCACCTCCGCTTTGCAGCATTCACAATCCCTGCAACACTCTGCACCACAGTCCTGAGGGTCACAAACCCACTGACGCCATTGTGTGGCTACACCCACACCGAGGAGGAGCTTCCATTTCAGCAGTATGTTGGGAGATGCAGGCCTGCCTGTGGCACATCTGCACAGACATGATACTGTGTTTGTAACAGATTCCAAAGTGCTTCACTGAAAATGTGAATGCTCAGCAGCACCGTAGCACATCCCCAATACAGCCCAGCACAGTGAATACTTCAGGGAGTGAGGAAGAAGCCCAGGGCCCTGAAAAGCCCACACATGCAGAGTCCAGAGATGCACCTCCTGTCCCTCTGATTCTCAGATGTGACCACATGAAACACACACCTCCATCCCGAAGGACCTGGCACTGCCTGCAGCATGGGTGAGCCCCATCAGCTGTGAGGTTCCTCCAGAATTTAACATTTGGGGGGCACCTACCTTCTTTCTTTATCTTGCACTAGGCTGGTGCTCTAGGAGAGGTCATTCAAAACTTTGCCTGAGGCAGGATGGAAAGCTACCCCGGGCTGACAGAGGGACCTGGCTAAACTTTGGAAAGTCCTCCCTTCTAATGTCCTCTCAGAAGGATAACACTTGCCTCACAATTCTTAATGGGACAAATGCCAGAAGCAGCTGCCTGAAGATTCTGTTCTGCTTCCAGGAGTAGCAACAGCTGGATTCTGTTGCAGATGGATAGCAGAAATCCGATTCAGCCTCTCATGTCTGGCCGCAGCATGACAATAAGCATCTTGACTGCTGTAAGCTCCTTCCGCATACCCTGAGATTCTACCTAGATTTCAGCAGGCATGCCATAGATGTGGGCCATGGAAGATAATTAACTAGAAAGTAGATACACTGACACCAGGAGACAAACAATTAAAAACATCTTGAAAAGAACATGACAAATAGAAGACTGCACAGAAATCTGTCTTTCTCTGCAATTTAGCAACACACCCACTCCAGCCTGGTAGTTTTAAAGACAATAGCAAACTTAATTCCCAGTGGTTAAAACAAGGAAACAAGATTCCTGGCTTCTGCTCCCAGCTACCACCAATTCTATTTGTGAGCCCAAGCAAGTTTCGGGTGCCTTGATTCCACCATCCTTACACAGGGGGACAACTCAGCCAGCCTCATGACAGGAGGGAGGCTTTCAAGGCACAGTATCTGTTGAACAAAGGGCAAATCCAAATGCAGAGAGTGTTTGCACCTGATATATCTGAAAAGCCACAGGTTTAAAACTAAGGCTGGGATCTTAACAGACAATAAATCTTGAAACAAAATAAAAAAAACCTGCTTTTAGTAAGCCTCCTCCAGTACAGTCTGAACTGTAGCAGAGGGAGAGAAGGAGTAAGCGCTGGGCAGAAGAGACTGGGCTGACATTTGCAATCTGGGAATTGCTAGCTGATAGTTAAGAAACCTGAAACTCCGCTGCATTCCCAGAAGACTTACTGGTGAATCATGCTCCCGGCTCTCTCCAAAGGATGATAACATGGATTCCCAACACTGCTGCAAAGAATGAGGGGCCCCTGCCTGCCGGCAGCCTCGCAGCTTCTACATCCGGGAGCTGGCTGGCATTGCTGCTGTGCTATCCCTCTTGGAAGAAGGCACAAGAGAGGAAGCCAGGACAACAGCAAAGCCATGATTCAAAAAGGAAAGTGCTTCGTCATACCTCCCCTCCCATGACTACCAAGTTATGTATACACAGTGGACACCAGAACCCAGGCCTCCTGAGCTGTGCTGTGTGTTCCACAGCTCACCAAAACCCAACATACAAGACACCCAACACACAAAACACGTTGTGACACAGTGATGCAACACACAGGAAGTCATTGAACCCTTCTCTGCTAGCCCGTCCAGGAAGTAACAAGACCATGTTACCATTGCAAACACCCTCTAAGGACATAACCTATGTTGATAACCACCCAATCACTGACTACAAGATGCAATCTTGGACAACCCAATCCAAATCTCATGGACATCACCACAAACTCATGCTGAACACTTTGGCTTTGGAAATGAGAGGTCCTAAGCAAGCTGAAAGACTTCTTGAAGAAAGACATTAGGCAGAGAACAGCAGGAGAGACACCAGAAACCTGCTGCTCACTCCTGAGATACCATGCACTCCAAACCTGGAGGAGATCCCTAGCACGTGACCCAACACCAGTCCTAGATTACCAGTCCTCTCATGGTTAACTGAAGAAGGGGTTGAAGACCTCCAAAAAAATACCATACTATGTCAATAAAGTTAGTGTATTTCATGGAGGGAAAGACCAATACAAACTTTCCAGAAGTGAGATTTCTGAGGTGTAGACCTTTGGATCATTTCTGATTTGAGTAAAGGCCAGAATCAGAAACTTGACCTTTCCCAAACAAAAATCATTATTTCAAAACAGGCCTTCTCAAAAGATGGTTCAACAGGTTTTGAATACGTTCCAGTGAGAAACAAACCCCCCAAAACCAGTAGCAAAATAGCATTGCTGTCAGCCAGCCAGCTCCAGCCAAGAGTCAGGGATGGGTTGGAACACCCAGATGAGACTGAAACCGACCTGAGCCCAACAAGCACAGCTGCGAAACAATTCGCTATAAAGCAACCAATGACTACAGGATCATCTCCCTGACCCCAGTATGGGAACACTTGCTTGAGAGTGCTCATCACCAGCAAAAACAGCTTTAACCCAGGCTGCTGCTGCTAAAGGCATTCTTATTTAAGCTTTGCTTTGGCCAGGTAGACTCAGGGACATTGGAAGACAGGGAGTTCCACTGCGCAACTCTGCTGACAAGGGTCATCTGTTTTGCATGAAATTATCTTGCCCTATTATCATCAGACTGATAAACTGGAGAAGCCCCTTTTCACTTCTGTTTATCTCTTGAATCCTTCTCATGACGTTTTAAACGGCAGAGAAGTTGGTGCCCTCAACAGTTTTATGGATGGGTTCTAAAAGACCTGCAGAGAGAACATAGTGCTTTTTTTATTCCTAGCAGTTCTCTGAGTCATTTTGGAAGGCCCTGCTGATCTCCTGTTGTTTGGAGCTGTCTTGAGAATGATGAGTTTCTGTGGAGCTACTTGGCCACAAGTCTCAAAGGTCTTTAGTAGAACAAAACCTCAGATTCATGTTCCCTACCACCTAGGGGCACACATCCCATCTAAGGTGGGTGGAAGCAGAGGCACAGAGACACTGAGATGAATTGGGAATGGCATTTGCTTTCTGCCCAGCACCCTACAACCTCTCTTCTCTCCCAGCTTCAGCCCAATCAGGGTTAGAAGAGCTCTTCTAGCCCTTACTTGTCCCTAGTTCAACAGTTTCTCCCACTCCTCTCCTCCTTTCTGCAGCACGAGCCAGAGCCTGGTTTCCTGTCCTGTGCTGAGGGAGTTTCCAGGCCTAACACCAAATCTGCAGATCCTTTTAACTTCCCAGTCCAACTGGTGTGTTCCCTACAGAAACCCTGCATGTGCCAGACATTACTCGACAGTCACATGTGGCTCCCTAGGGATGATAACATGGAACTGCTTCCTACAATGGCTAGTGTGACTTGCAGGGGATGGGTCAGTGAGAGACCTGCAGGAAGCTGCAGGTGCCCCACATGAAGGACAGTACACACACCGGTATGCTGCAGCTTGGCAGACTGCAGTAGAGTAACAGCATGTCAGGAAGCAAAGCAAGAAATCTCCTACAAAGGTTCTGCTGCTGCTCAGGGAGCTTCAATTTCCTCTGAGGCAGGATGTCATCCTGTAGTATGTGAAATCTGGCCAGAAATATGGGTTGCTGTGAGAGCTGGACACCCCCACACAGTCTTTGGCTGTGCTGGGATGCACTAAGACAAGTTCATCTGTATATGAATGGGGCGGTTTCCCTGAGAAAACCCTTCTGGCAGATAACACCACAGGCCACAATGCAAGGCCAGAACACAGACCTCCCTGAAAAGTTGCTACATGGGAGATCTCCTCAGGCCATTTCCACCATGTTTGTGCACTGGAGTTACTGGGACTGGGCAAGTAATGCTAAAAAGCCTAGCTAGTGAGCTGTGCTTCACACTGCCTCTGCTATACCAGCTCTCTTGAGCAGCAGGGCTCACAGCTGAGACCTTAAAACCCCATCTTTTTCACAAGAATTGCAAGGGAGACAAGCCTTACCTAGGGTCACACATGTCAGTTAAAGAGCTGATGTAGCTAAGCCTATGAAGACAGACTTTCCATGTATCTAGCATTCAGTAACGAGATCCTTTGGCAATAACAAAAGAAGTCTGCAATGCCGGCAGTGTTCAGGATTGGAACCCAGCAATGCCAGAACTTCACAAGGAACTCCCAAGCTTTAACACAACAGTTTCTGCTCTTGTTTTTATACAGAAGTCTGTTTGTAGGGCTCTGTGACAAACTAACCATTGTCAAGCAGGGTCATCACACTGGCTGCCTTCCCCGCCCCCTGTCTCCAAGCCAGAGACACAAGGGTTCCTGAGCACTGCAGGATCTGTTGCCTATATCTGGTCTGGCTTCATGCTGGCTGTCCAGAAGCATCAGATTTTCTGGGCGCCCCACCTCTGGGCCCTAGGTGGAACCTATAGGACAAAGCCACTAGGTGTCACCGTCACCCAGGGCATCCACAGGCTGGCCACGGCTGAGCACAGGCCAACTTGCTGCACCTCCTGCCAGCGCAGTGATGCCTGAGCTGGGGCACATTTTGTGTATCCAGACCCCAGGCTTCCTTGGCACCTCAGCCCTCACACCAGGGCCTCCGCAGCATGAGGAGGGTTGTGCTGGGGAGCAGAACATGCACCGCATCCCTGCAGCAGATGCTTACTACACTCTCAGATTAAAGCAGTGTGGAGATGCCTGTTGCTCACTGCAAAAGAGGGCTAGACATCCCATACTACCTTGCAGAAAATCTCCCTGAAACACTAGCTCTCCCGTTGAGCAAGCTCAGGTTCACTTTCCAGCCTGAAGAACAGCACGGTCATTGCCGACAGGGTCCCAGTAGGAAACACTTGTGGCAGGGACTCCCCTACCACATCAGGGATATGTACCCCAGCTGCACCCTGCTGTATGACAAGCAGTGCAACAAGTCTGTTTGCCTTTGAGGAGGATCGCGGCAGAGAGCTGGGGAAGAGTTGGACTCTTCCTATGCCCAATCCTGGCACTAAATGCAACACACAAAGGACACACCTGCACAAAAGAAAGAGCTTGGAATATCTGCAGGCCTGCAAATTGCCTGGATTACACCACCAGTCTGTGCAACTGGGCACACACATGTATGCACCCCAGCAAACCTGGGGAGAGGGAGCTAACAGAGAAATGTGGGAAAGAGGGGGAAGCAGGGTGGCTGCCCCAACACCTTGCCCCCACAGTGCCTTCTACCAGCCCTGTCTGTAGAAGAGATGCAGTGAGCTGCTGAGCACGCCTCCAAGATTATAAATACCAGGCCCAGCAGCAGCAAACGCTGGGCCCTATATTTAAACCATGGCTGAGGTCACTTCCTTTTCCCAACAGCTCCCTCTAGCCCCTACGCCATTGCCTCGGATTTGCATGCCATCATGACTAAGGCACATCGGGGTGTAAGGTCATAGGGGAAGTAGCTATGTAACCACCTCGCAGGAAATTCCACCCTGGGAAACCTTTCACCTTCCCCAGTGCAGAGAGGATCAGCACAGGCAGCTGATCTTGCAGCTGAGTTGTGGCAGCTGCCTGCAGGCAGTACTGGGACTACAATGTTGGGCTGGAAAGGGAGGGAGACACCTCGAGGAGAGGGGGGCCACTGCTCCCCATGTGGCTTTACCATCAGAATCTGGGCTAGCACCGATCTGGAGAGAGATTTCCCCATTGCACACCCCAAGACAGCGGCTGCTCTACCTCCTCACCATGCTTCACTTTTACCCCTGGAAGCCTCCTCCATATGTAAAGCTGAAACTTCCCAACTTCTGCCATTCGACAGGTGCGAAAAGCATCATGGCCTTCCCCACACCCAGTCCTGAGTCTCGGGGGCTACTCTGCCCTTATGCAAACAATCAACTCACAGAGCTCCTCCAGAGACACAGTGATCTAACCCCGGCCAGGCCTCCAACTACCCTAAAGGAAACAGGCAAAAATAGCTAGGAATTGCCCCATCTTACTAATTGCAGCACTCTAGGGAGGCAATGAGAGCCCTCTGTAGCAACAAATGTACAGCCACAGATGAAGAGAAAGGCCCAGAAGCAGCCTGCCCTAGGGCTCTCCCGACAGAGGAGAAAGAGATCTTGTTAGCTTATGGCTAGCCAAGTGGGCAAGGGCTTCTGACATTCCTCCAGCTCTGAGGTTTGCAGGAGGCTTTGGGGTTTGCAGTGGTCATTGTGGCCAGAGGCCAAGTGCCCAGACTCAGCCAGATCAAGCTCTGAAGCAGAGTTGTTTGCACTAGGTACAGTAGCTGGGGTTATCAAGTGCTCCCAACTCAGCCCTTGGTCTTCCACAGTTAACTCTAGTTCTGCCCTTATTTAAGAAACAGAACATATTAAGAGAAGTTATTACAACAACAAAGACCAGGGTACAAAGGAGGGGAGAAGAGTGCAAAGGCTACTTAGTGGGAGGAAATAGGAGATCTTTTGGAAGCAGGATGGGCATTTAGGCAATGATATAAACAAGTTAGCATTGGGGTTTGCAGAAGAACTAGTTGGTGACTTTCACAAGGTATCTATTAGATTTCAAAGTCTTAAGCTGTTTGGATTACCTAGCCGATTCTCCAGTCTCTGAGCTAGCATGAGACACATCAGGGTCAACCTCTCTGAAGACTGCCGTCCAGAAAGTTTCCTGTACAGAGTCTTAGCATGCTAGTCAAATGTGTCTTCCTCTCCCTCATCCCACAGATTCTGGAGAGGAAGTTTGTGACAGAGCAGGGGCCTTGAGGCAGCCCTATAACCCCTGGAATCAGCTGATCAGGAAACACACATAGCAGAAAGCTGTGAGGAAGCACAACTGCTATTGAAAGACAGTCCAGAGGCAGCGAGCAGAGTGGGACACGATCGTCCAGCTCCTGCTCCTTTGGCCAGCAACAGGGTACTTCTTGTCCTCTTTGGCACACGGATATTGTGCTTTGGCTCTGAGCCTGTACCCGCAGCGAGGCACGCCTGTGCCCTCCAAGGCGCTGTCTCCACAACAACAGGAACCAGAAGCCACAGCAGACCCCGAGCAGCTCATTGGCCCAAGATCACGTTACAGGACAGGAAGGAAGAAGGCACTTTGATCATTCTGGAATTGCTTTAAACAGGTTCCACACCAACATGCCAGCCACTGGAATTAACCCCCCAACATCCTAAATGTCCCATTCCTAAAGACATGCCCTGCTCTGGCATGCACATCGGGCCTAAGCAACCCAGCCACTGGCGGCTGCTCCTAAGGAAAGATCATGACAGAAAGCAGCCTAGAAGGCAGAGAGCCTCCCTATGCCTCGTCAGAGAAATTCAAGGCTCAACAGGGCCCTACCTCTCCGGTGTACGTCTTTAGCACAGGCACGTGCTAGCTGTCCTCAAAACAGCAGCAAGAGGCGATTTTAGAGGCAGCTGGCAGAGACAGGCTGGTGCTCCCCTGCAACTCCCCTCCTTGCACTTAAGGGCAGTGGGAGCTCCTCCACCTGTCTAGGGGTGCAGGTGTTCCATGTATGCCTATCCTACAGCCTGCTCCTGGCAGGCAGAGGGTTAATGATACCCAGGGAGCTGCAGGAAGCCTCTTCCTTGCCCTCTCAGGAACAATGGGGCCATTGTGGGAGACTGGGCAAGTGTGGGCAGATCCAGGACTGGCAGTTACTCAACTGGGTGCCCGTTGTTCCTGCCAGGTTCTCTCTCTCTGCCTCCTCAGGTAGGAGAGCAGGTAGCTGCCAGCCCTTCTGTGGGCCCTGGAAGAACACTGGCCAGCCCAGCCACACGAACACCACGTCAGCATGCCCAGTGGCCCTGCCAAGCAACCTCACTCCTACCAATATGTCTGGGTACAAAATGCAGTCAGACAGCCACAGACACAAAGCTGTCCGATGACACCACCATGCAGCAGACCAGACTGTGAGCTGGCTAAACACTACCAGCACTGCCAGCTTCACACCTGGGTATCCCGCAGGATCAGCTGTGGGGATGCTGCAGGAGCTGAAACCAGTTTTTCTCACCATAAAGTCACATTTCGATTGTGCAAGTGCTGACCTGGGACCAAGAGCTTCTGGGAAAACTGGGAACTCCTCCATGTGACACACAGGTGAGCAGTGAGAACACAACTGTGTGTGTGGGGACTGCTTTCCAAGCCTCCACAGTCTGAAAGCGGAACAAATATGCAAGGAAGCAAGCAGCTCCAACATACTCCCACTCTCTACAGATTTGAATTTCCCATGCCCAGGACATCAGTGGACAGAAAACACAGGGATGCTCTGAATTCACACCCTCAAGGGACAGAGCTGATCCCCAAGGCAAGACCTGCATTCTATGTCACACTCCCAGGTTTTCCAGCAGAGCTTCGTGCCCCCTTGGGCAGGGAATCAGGGTATACAATAACAAACACAGCTCATTGAAGCATATACTGAGCATCTGCGTGAAACCTTCAGCCAAGCACCTGACTCTGGACAAACAGCCTTAGGATTGCTTTATGCCACCTCTAACATCGGAAACACCTCTGGCTGGTTCGCAGGAGTTGCATTGCAAAGATAAGTGAAAAACAGCTCTACAAGACTCAGCACTGCCTCCCTGGGATCTCCATGCTAGGTACAAGCTGGCAGGCAGAGAGTAGCTCCAAGTATCTGGATTAGCTGAAGTCCCAACAGAGGAAAGGTGCAGCCCAGGTGTATGCTGTGTGTGCCACTGTGCACAAACCAGTGCAGCTCAAACCCTATGGCATCAAATGCCTATGATCAATTGTGAGGGAGGAATGTCCTTTACCACTTGATACTTCAGCTGCTTCCCGCATCTCACAACTAGACTCAATCTTCCAATTTTTAGGAGCACAAATACAGGCTATTGTTCTCTGACCTGGCAGCACCAACTCTGCCAGTAGCACCCACCTCTGTTTCTTTTTCATCCAGTCTCGGCACCCTGCTCTAGCTCCAGGAGTGCCACTGCTCCCTAATTTTGCCAGAGGCAGACTGAAGAGCAGCTTGAGCAGACTCACACAGCTCCCCAGGTCTGCACCCCAGTTTGTGCTTTCAGAGCCTATGTCTTCTTCCCTGCAACTCTCAGATTAACTACTCTGACAGTTCTTTGCACATCCCACCTGAGGGCATGGCTTTCTTCCTTCCCCCCAGATCACTTTCTCCCATGTCTGATACCCAGCTCTGTGAAGGCCACTTCAAGACACGCCAGACAAGTTAAATACAACACTATCTCAAACCCCAAAAGGGAGGCTAGATGCTCTCTAAGAAAGGACTGCAAATAGAGCTGTCACTGCAAACCTGCCACATGCCTCAATTTGCACCCAACCCTGTTCAACAAAGCAGTACAACCTCCAGACGGGTTTTACTCTTCCCTAAAGGCTCAAGCACAAGAGTCCAAGATGAGGGCAGGTAAAAACGTCTGATGGACCTGACAGGGCAGGGTTTAATCTGTATCTCTTTAGAAGATGGCATGCCTGAAAGAAAACACAGTATCTGCTTCCAACAAGAAAAAGAAAGAATCTGGGTAACCTTTTGCTAAGAGAGAAAAGAAAAAAGAAAAAAAAAAAAGAAGGAAAAAAATCAGGGCAAGAGGGACAAAACAATCTTTGTCCTCATTTTGCTGGTCACGCAAGCACAGGGCAGCTGCAGTACCCGCTGTCCCAGCTTGGTCAGCAAATGACCAGCCCATTTTCACTGAGGCTTATAGAAACTGGGTTCCATGGGTCTAGGGAAAGCTGCATCCCCTGAGAAAGAGGTAGAGCATAGATGGGATTTCCAGACTACACTGATAATCGGCTCACAGAAACCAGATAGGACAGCACACCCTCAGGGGTCATCGCTCGGCTCTACCACGTTTGCTCCAGATGCCGTCCCTTTAAGCATGGCTCCAGAGACCACACAAGGGTTAAACCTGCCTATAAATATCTGTTCTCAGCAGGGCTGCTGCTCTGAACCCTCCAGCCATCTGTTCTAGCTTTCCCCCATCTAAGACTCTAACATCTGAAACATGCTCACAATTCTTAGGAGTGCTCCCAAAAATAGACCAGTGCCATGGCTTAGCTCCACTGCCAGTGTCTGTGAGCACAGGAGCATGTACACCAGTGCCTGTGCCAACACAAGCCCAGAGTCATGCAAATATGAACACGTCTGCCTCTATGATAGCGAGCAGGCCTGCACCAGCATGGGTCTGTTTGCATCTGTGCCAGCGTGGGTGTGCCTGCTTAACTGCAAATTCATGTGAATCTGCACAAGCATGTTCATGCTGGTGTGAACCTGTATCTGTACACATGTGTGTGTCTGCACACGGGTGTGAGAGAAGGTAGAAGCCTCTCTGCTGGTAGATGTGATGAAAATCCTGCTGTGCCTTCTTGCTCGGTGGGACAGCAGTGCTGCAGGAGACAGCCAGGCACCTCTCCACCTGCAGCCCAGCCCTGCTTGGCCTCAGCACAAGAAGTCCTGCTGAATCCAGGCCCTGACACTCCAGTCTAGACACAGAGGCCTAGCCCTGCAGCACAGCAGAGAACAGAGGACACCAGTTCTCTTGTTCAATGCTTGGCTCAGCAAATTCAGCATCCCACCTCTGGGCACCAGAACCTCACTGCAAAAGCAAGTGAAGCCTGACACATGTGAGGCCAAGGACACACCACCCTACTCACATCCAGCTGCAGCTTACAAGATTTTCTCAAACACTCCACAGAGAGAGCCTGGGCAAGGTTGCAGATATAACAGCTTTGGAGCAGAGTGAGCTCCAAGTCTCTCATAGCTCTTTCCAAACATCACAGACATGAGTGGGTTGACCCTTCTGACTCCCAAGCCCATTAGCCTCACTCCACATGGGCAAATCCAGGAGACAACAATTGTCTTCATGGCCAAATGCAAAATAGGAAATGAGCTGTCAGCTCCCAAATATGGACATACCATCCAGGAGGAGACACACCATTCTCCTGAGCATCCTCAGGACACAGTGCCACCGACCTGCCAAACAAAGCTCATACTCAAACTCCCATTATTCACTGGAGACCGTCACAAAGAAGCTCAGCCCTGGCTGCTGGCCCTGCTGACACCACATCATAGGATGATGTGCATGCACAACCCCAGGGAGGGGACATGCAGTGTCCATCCTCCACATAGTGACAACAGCCTGAGGATGAGATAGCAGCTACATTTTCACCTCTAACTACTTCCACAAGAGTGATTTTCCCTTCCAGACCAAGTAAAACTACAGACAAATCTCCAAACACAAAGTGCCTGGCTGTGCAGGATGAGACTTTTCTGGAGTGCTCCATTTCTACCAGTCTCTAACCTCTATGGTGATGTGATGGCGAACACCTGCCACAGCACAGCACACGTGGTGCTAAGCCTTCTTGTCCAGCACATGCACACACACACACACATAAAGAGCACACTGGTGGCTAACACTGCAGGGGGGCTACCCCAAAACTGTCCCTATAGATGTGGGCTGGTGGAAGGGACCAAGTCCACTGAAGTGTCATTTGCCTTTTTCTGGAATGCATTCAAAAGGACACCTGACAAGTAGGAAGGTCAGAAGGCAGAAAGTACAAACCTCCACAGTTTTGCTCAGGGTTTGCCAAGCTGCCCATTGCCTTTCACCCCTCTGATGTACTGGAGATAGCCAGCTAACTCCAAGAATTATAAGCAAGACTTTCAGTGAAGCCTAAAATGCAAGTACTCTTTCAACTCAGGTGACAACAGAAATGGAAAAGAGCTTGAAATTCCAACTCTTAATTTCAGGCTTTGGCAGGGAGATGATCTAGGAAACAGCCTCAGCAGACTGAGTCAACACAGCTGTACTCTGAGAGAGGAACAAAACCCATTGATCCAGGTATTGATTTGCTGCAGGAGTTTGTGTTTGTTTAGAAGTTTGCCCAACGCTCAGACCTTGTTACAAGCATCTTTTCTGGTGATGAGGTTAGAAACAGACTATGCCAAACTCCAGTCACCTGCCTGGGGAGCAGAATGCAAGCAGTTAAGTAGTCCCTCAGGGATGCTTCCCTCCACCACTCCCTCAACTTTAAAAATCATGTTGTTGGGTGGAGGAACACCACAAACAGCTGTAAGGCAGCACCAGCATTTTGAGGAGTCCAGCTAGGTTGTAAACAGGGGGCCTGAAGGCCAGGCAGTTCATCAGAAGTTTCAGATCATGAGATGGAAAGGATTTAAACAACAGATCCATTTCAGGATTATATTCCCTACCCCTATCTGTCAGAAAGAGCAACAGGATTTTGAGATCCCCACAGGTCTGCAATCCAACCAGTCAAGAACTGAAAAATTACACCAACTAGGACAAAACTGAACTGACAAGTCTTGTTTCCTTCTCTCTGGCAAAATCAAAAGCACACAGGTTAAGTACCAGGATCAAGCAGACATCCACTAACAGAGGCAATTACCAAAAGCACTGCACACAAAAGGCTCCTGTACCGGGTCAGGTCCCCAGTGTGCTCCATGTTTGGTGGAAAACAATGGTGTCCACTTCAGTACCTGGCCACAAGTGTCAGCAAAATGCATGCCACTAGATTCTTTTCCACACCATTCCTCCTCTTCTTCTGTCTTGGATGGTTGCTGAGTGAATGACAGCAAATAAGTTTAAGGAAAAAGGGTGGCTCTGTCAGGCACAGTGATTTCCATCAGAAAGACACTCAGGTATTGCTACAGAGCCCTCCTCTTCCCACACCTCATCAAGCCTATGGGCATAGGCTCTTAAGAGATGGGAAAGGAAAGAGAAGTGATGACAGGCTGAGGACAAGGCGCTAGGCAGGAGATACATCCCCAGCATCCTCCTGACCTCAAAGCTCTCCTTACTGCTCAGCAGGTGTGCAGCGTACATTACCCTCTACTAATTTCCAGTCCCAGAAATTTCTGCCAACACCAGATCCCAGCATCGCTTCTCACTCTTCCTCACCTCTTCTGAGTTGCTGCCATAATTCCTGTATGAACCGCAGACGTCTGCACACTGCAGCACTTTCACAACTACCTCCAGCTTTACCGTATAGCAGACCATCAGAGATGGCCACCAGCCATCAGAGAAGAGGTGGGGACACAACTACATATGCAGAGACACGTCTTGGTGAATAATAGAGCTATCGTTCCCCACATGTCTGCATTCCCCATGTGACATGTGGCAAAGAGGCTCAGCCTTACCAGCAACTTAAGGGTACCTTTCCCCATTGTGTTCTTAAGCCTCTTTGTCCCTCTTTCAGTTCCCTTCATTTCAACACAGCAAAATATTGTGAAGGATTTATTTTGCCTTTTAACATTTCTTAGCCCATCACTCCCTTGCTAAAATAAAAACCAGTAAATCAGTTTCTCCCTTTCCCCATTTTTGCTGCCTTGCAAATATGTCCCATGATTAAGTTATGATATACGATAGAGGAAGCAGCAAACTAGTTCAGACCAATGTGGGTATCCTCAGCTACTGCATGGCTCACAGCAGGCAGCCAGCTGCTCACTCTCATGCAGCCTCCTTGCTGAAGCACGCAGAAGCCAGTCAGACTGGAGAATTTGCTGCATTTTATGCATTTGAAATAGCAACAATCAACATAGAAATTAAGAAAATCTGTCTCCGAAGCCAACCGGACAATTTGCATCTGAAAACTTAAAGGAGTAGCCTCCTTTATTTACAGCTAAGTTTTATTTCTGTAGGGTGCCACATGCTCCAGCACTCAGTGATGTGCTGCAAGCTGGGACACACATTGAGATCCCATGACTTGTTAAGATCTGTCACAGAGTTCAGGCAGGAACTAAGGCTTGCCACAAGGAAGGAGGGAGGTAGCAGAGTGAGTACTTAGATCACACCTGCTCCACCCCCTACGCCATCCCCTGTCCACCCTGAGAGAGAATGGGTAACAAGGCTGCCCACAAATGGGGCTACAGAATTTGGATGCCTAGGAATTAAAGATGTTGATGGCCAACCCACAGGCCACAGCAAGAAAACCACCCCTTGTGCTCCCATTCTTAGGATACAGGATACATCCTGAGCAACCCAACAGCACGAGGTACTTGAAACCTGGCCAGCTGCCCATGCAGACTGCCACCAGAGCTCACACACCCCTAGTTCCTCCTTGACAAAAATGCATCTTGCCCCTCTACAAGATGTTGGCTATTCACACAGGAGTGTTGTGGGCTCCCATCTTCCCAGTGGAAGAGACAACTTCAGGGTACATTTCAACCAGACCATCCCCACACCACAGCAGCCAGGAAAACACTCAGGAACCTCAAAAGCTTCCTGCCTCCTGAAAGCCAGCCCATAGCCAGCATGGCTTCTGGGTGTCAGCGTTCAAAGGAGACTTGACTCTCAGTTCCCATCTTCCCAGGCCTGGTCTGCATGGCCTTGGGCAAGGCACTTCACCTCTCTACCTAATTGCCTGTATGACAGCAGATCCTGCCATCAGCCTGCAAAGGCCTGAACACAGCAGGGAGCTCCCTCTCCTCCCAGGCAGCATCACTGTGAGCAGAAGCAAGAAGGCAAAGCCAGGCTGCCCTCCTGCACCTTCTCTCCCTAGGCTGACTGTGAAAATAAAAAACAGCTTCCACTTGTCCCAGCCCCAAGAGAGAAGAAGGAAGAAAGAGGTTTGTTGTAAATACATGAAACTGTCGCTTAGTGAAGGAGAAAAAAAATCCAAGGGGAAGCGGGGTGGAACAAGGGAGGGGAGAAAACCGCATTTTTACTTCTGGTGACCAGCCAGCTGACTGACTCAGCCAGTTTGGTCGCTTGCCATATAGATTTAAAAACAAAACCAAGCCTTGGAGAGAGAAGGGGGTTTGGATGAATGTGCTTTTTTCTTGTGTGTTGAGTAAATCCTAGACCAGCCCAAGACATGTTCAGGAAAATGGCTTCCCTGCCTCATTTTGCCCAGGGGTGCAGCACAGAGCAAGGCACAGCACAGGTCTGCCAGTACCAGTGAAGTCTGAGACTCCCGCTAAGGCACTTTGTTCCTGGCAAAGCACTCGGTCTGAAAAAGAAGGGCAGTGAAAGCCTAAGGCTCCAGGGCTACCCTCAGAGCTGGTGTCCTCCAGCCACCTCAAGGGCTAAGGAGTGTGGTCTGGGCCCCCAGGCAGGTGTCACCTGCCTGACAGGTGGCATGGCCAAGGCTAAGGTGACCTGCTCCATTCAATGTGTCCCTACATCTCCTGGGAAGAAGGCTGTGGAGTCTAGGCTGCCTGCTGCTGCAGCTGCTCTCTGGCTATGGGCTACGGCTGCATTCTGTGGGCATGTCCTCACCTTCGCCTGCTCCTCGCCAGAGGAATGTGCACAGGAGGTGGGAGGAGCAGGGAAGAGGTTGTTTTGAAATACTAGCTCCCATTTCATTTATCTGGATCCGCAGTGCCCATGGCATGGCAGCCACTTGTAAGAGTGTTCTTTTTCCAAAGTACTGTACAAACAAAAACATGTGCTCCCCACACCCTTTGCAGCAACTCAACATGCTGGCATGTTCAGCACAGCGCTAGACAGGCAGTGCTCACTGCTCCATGCCAACTCGGCACTTCCATACAACTGGATGGTCACAAAATCCTATGTGAATAAGCAGTTCTTGGCACTTTCCAGCTGCAGCAGTCATTACAAACACTAGCTGGTGAAGGAAGCCTCATGAGCCTCCCACGCAGTGATCTCCCATAGAAACTGGCCAGCCTCCCTGGCAATTAATCCATCACTCACTGCAGGGAGTGCAGACAGAATAAGTTACCTAAGGAGCTGACAACAAGTAAGTGTAAACCCTGCTCCTATTCCCATTTCAGGATAGTAGAACTCAGGCAAAGAAAAACCAAGGCCCTGTCCATAGCTGCCCCAGCCACCAGCAAGGCCAAGAAGAAAACCTTTGTGCTTTGGTTCCCAGTCTCCAGCATGGACAATAAGACAATACTGAAATATGGTCCATCAGCAAAGGCTCAGAGGCCCCATAGGGGCTCAGAAGAGGGATGCAGATGTGCACCCTGCAAGTGGGGGAAGCAGGTGCAGGATTTCCCCAGGGATTGCTGCAGCAAGGCACCTGGGGAGGCTGCTGCTGCCCTGCACTGGCTCATGCAGGAAGTAGGCAGACAGACACAAGTACAGCAGCCAAGCTGGATGGGACCTGCCACTGCAGGGTGAGGGGCACTATTCCTAACCAGTGGCTGGAGCTGTCCCCAGCCTTCAGCCTTCCCCAAAAAGGCCTGCCTCACCTTGTAGAGGTGTTTTGGGCCTGAGCAGGAGAAGCACAATATGGGGCTAGGGACAGGGTAGGGGAATGATAGGCAGAGGTTTGTAGCGAGCTAAAAGGGGAGATTTAATAACTGTTGGAAAAAATGGCTCCTTTATTGCAGGCAGCTTGTAAACCCTGGAGCCTGAAGGTCTGGGAGTAATTTCTCCCTCCCACGTGCTGGGCTCAGTTTGTACTGGGGGTCAGAGGCCAGTGCTTTTCCAAAGCATTCTGGGACAGACGCCAACTGGAGCAGGCTGCTCAACACCACTCCTGCAGCAGGGCCCAGGCTTTGAGCAGCAGGCTGGAGCTACTATTAACCCTTTGCGGGGTGATTTCTCCCTTCCCCCTCTCATGGCTCCAACCCTCCAGTGCAGAGAAGACAGCTGCTCCAGGTCCACTGAGGCCACCCAACATGAGTCTGGCTAGGGAGACCACTGGCCTCCCAAAAGGGCCAGCTGCTGCTTCGGTGTTGACCAGGGCCTGTGCTTAGCTCCATTCAATGTGTGCTGGCTCAGCCTGCTCCTGACCCACTAGCAACAGAGTTCTGCTTGTGGGTCCAATCCAGGAGTAGGACTCCCTGCAGAGGAAAACAAGAGCCCAGAAGACTGACAGCTGAGCACTTGGGGGAAAGTCTTGCACCAGCCTTGACACGGAGGGAACGGTAACTCATAGGAATGCACCCAGCACCACCAGCGAAGGGAGAAGAGCCAGGTACCACTCTCGAGCCCAGCACCAGTCCCTGCAGTCCATACACCTACATCTGCCATGTCACTTCTCTCTGGGAAGCTTTTGGGCACATAGTCACAACCAGAGGCACTAATT
The DNA here is from genome assembly GCA_013401135.1 of Cettia cetti. Classification (NCBI taxonomy): domain Eukaryota; kingdom Metazoa; phylum Chordata; class Aves; order Passeriformes; family Sylviidae; genus Cettia; species Cettia cetti. The sequence continues at coordinate 52,149 of VZUI01035336.1, read as the reverse complement.
GAGGCACTCACAAGAGGGCGTTCTCCTGTGGCCAAGATCCTGCTGGAATCTTGGCACCCCTTCCCTGCTCAAAGGAGCAGAAATCTCCTGAGCCCTGGTGCTCCCTCTGCCTCCAATTATCAGTGCTTTCTTCTCAGGATAACATCTTGCCGAGCTGCCTTCCCCTGCACTCCCTCACTGATCTCCTGAGGGAGGTGCCACATGGCACCTTCTGCTTCTCCTCAGTATGGGATAAACACCAGAACCTACCAGTCATTGTCTCCAGCTGCTGCTGACACCCCTATTCCTCAGTAGGGGCTTTAAAGACAGCCTGCCAGAGCCCTCTAACCTCCTTAGCTGTCTTCTCCTAGACTCTGAGACAGGGTCTACGATGGCTGGCAGAAGCATGGCTTTGCTGTGTCAACCCTGAGTTGCAGCAGTTCTGGATCACCTGTACAGGCAAGAGCATGGCTTCCTGCAGCATTTCAGCTTCCCCTCTCAGGGATGTGCATGAGTGTTTCTGGCCTGCAACTCAGCCCCTCTGCCCCCACCCCACTGAGTATTTGCCAGCACAAAAAGAAGAGAGCTCAGTTCTGTTTCTCAGTAGCATCTCTCATCTCCCTCTCAAACACATGCCTTATCCTTCCTTTGCTTCATCTCCTTTGTGCTCAGTGCCACACCAATGAGCAGAAGGGGCCTGTGGCTATTGCCCAGACAAACAGCACACCCAAGTACTCACCTTGGGTCTGGCTGCTGGATCTGCTCCAGGCTCTTTCCTTCTGTGCAGCAGCACTGGGCCCAGCTGCCACGGACTGGCACCCAGAGGTGTGCCGACAGGTGCACCTTGGCCCTGCTTGCCATGCAGCCCCTGGCCTCATTTCTCGCTGTCAGCCAGACACTCTGTCCCAGAGCTCGCATCTCTATGCCACATCCATCAAAGGCATTCAGATGATTTTGCAGGCTCCTCCAGCAGCATTTACATGGCATCCACACAGCTCTCCCACTACCACTTCTTCTGACACCAGGCGCAGTCACGGTCCACAGTCTTACTACCAAACAGGGGGGACAGAACCTACTGTTAACTGTGGGCCAAGCAATACTTCTCCACATACCACCAAGCTTCCTCCGAGCTGCCAGGGGGGATCTGGCTGTGCCTCCACTGCAAAGATGGTTACAGGAAGATGATGATCCCTTCTACCTTCAAACACAGAGTTGTGCCTTCTTATCTAAATCAGTTCAAAATGTGCTCACATCTTCCTGATCCAGGTACAAAATGGAAAATTTCACTACTGGCTTTGTTTATACCATCTTTCCAAGCTCCTATTTTCATGTCCCACCTGCAATCCCTCCAGCTCCTTCTTCAAAAACTGCTTTTACAGTCCGAGCTGCAGAATCCTCTTTCATCCTCTACCATCCCTTCTGACTAATCACATACCTCAGCCCTCCTTCTGGGCATGCCCTGAGACCACAGACAGGCATTGATTGCCTTCATGCTCGCAGCTACTGCTTCACTGGTTTCAGGAGAAAGGAGTTTGCTACACTTCTCATGCCCACTTCATTAAATCCTTCTGCTCCATCTCTTCCAGTTCCTCTGCTCTCCAGATAAGTCCCCAGGCTAGAAGCATACAAGATGCAGCCAGAGCATCTTGGCAACTGTGGCTTTCGGGACTGCCTGGGCTTGGGGAAAAGATCTCTTAGGTTACTGCCACACCTTCTGGTACCAAATGCTAATACCTGCAGATGGGAACCTGGTGCAGGAGCACTGAGAGACTAAACCCACAAAAATGCCACTTTGCCAAGTGCTTCCTACTGCCAAGATGGCAGGCGTATCAAGCCAGGAGGCTACTATCAGGAGACAGAAACCCACAGTCCTGTGGCCATCTACATCCAAGGAGCACATCACCCCGTTACTTGGCCAGAGCAGAAAGAAACAAAAGCTCCTGTCTCCTGGAAAGAGCTGCATGAATACCTGCAATAGTGAACTTTGCCTCCCCTGCTGCACGTGACATACTCAAGCCAGACATCGGCCCAAAGCATCTAGCTCTGGCACCAGGACCGCAGTTCACAGCTGACCTAGCCACATCTGCTGTAGTCAAACGGCTCCAAGCTTTTTGCCCCAGACTCTGAGCCTGATTCAGGCCCCAGCTGGAGCCCTGCCAAAGAGAGGGCTGCCTGTTTAAATCCTAAGCCAGAACCCAGTAAGCATCACCTTTAATAAGCCTTTCTCCCCTATCAGGCACCCTGAATTTTTTCAGCTATGGTCTTGGGAAGCAGAAGGCTGCTTGGAGCCAAGCCAGCACTGAGGAAACCACCATTTCAAGGTCCTGCAAAGGTGCCTGTAAGAGCAGAAGGGAGCTTTGGTCGGGTGTGCGGGGGTGATGCAACGAGCAGGCTGTTTGCTGGGAAGCTGCTGCCGCTTGCCAGGAGGCAGTGGGGGAGGAGGCAGCAGATGTCTGCAGACAGCATTTGCCGAGAGCCTGCAGCACTCCAGCCCAGTGAGGGGAGGAAGGCAGCGGCTGGTGCCACTGCTGCTGCACTGTACTGGAACAGGATAAACATGACAGGGTCCACTGAGAAAGCTTATGTTGCTTTTCCCTTTGATAACCACTACTTCAGCGATGGGAAGTGGGAGTCCTGGCACCTCAGCTGGGGTTAGAGAAAGACTTCAGGATGACTGCTGAGAGACCTCAAATGCAGGAGGAAAATCCCTGTCATGAAAACTGCAAGATCCTTCTTGTCCTGGAAGCAGTAGCAGCTGCAAACCCCAGCACAGCTGTTGTGCTGGGCCCAAGTCTGTCTATGGGGCCCTGGGCAAAGACAGTGTGCCACAGCCCATGAGTTGCTTTTACTCCTGCCATATGCAACAGCTGGACACTCAGACAAGTTCCTAAGGGTGGATGCACAGCAGAAATAGGAAGAGAGACCAGTTCTGGCTGCAGCCTCTCCCTTTGAGCACTAGAGCCAAAAGGGGATTCCCCTTTTGCACCCCCTCTCTTTGCAAATGGAGGACACTGAACAAGGCCACCAGCACCAAGGCAGTCAGCCAGTGAGCCCAATCCCAGCCATGCTGCTTTTGTTGCAAGCATGAGTTGCCAGTGAGGCTCCAAGTCAGCCCACGTGATTCTCATTTCCTGCCTCTGGGCAGGGGAGGTTGGCTTTCTCCTCATCCCACAGCAGTGAGGCTGACAAGAGGAGCTCTACAACCAGAGGCTATCTTGCAACTACCCCTCTCCCATGGGTTCTGTCCTGAACCTAAGATGTGGTTAGCCAAGCAGCATTGGGTGTGACAAGTCATACAATGATGGGAGGCAGCACCTTAGAAAATCGGTCCCTTGGCACTGGGATCCCTGAGGGCAGTGGCAGGTTCCAGGCAAACCATCAGAGAGCATCCTCACCATCACCAGTGACTACAAAACTCTCACTCAATTACTGCCCAGACTGTTCAATGGGATCTGAAGAGCCCCAGAAAAATTGGCATTTGCCTATTTCAGACTGAGAGGAACTGACTTCACCCAGAGGAGTATCTTTGGCTCATTAAGCGATACCATCCACAGGCTTGTTCAGATCAAATCAAGCAGTTCTTGGTTCTTCCTACAGCATACTGAGATGCAGTCTGGTACTTGAGTCCTCTTAGAATAAAAACTAACTGATATGCAAATCAGACAAGGCATTAGACTACTCTACTGGCAAAGGGTGATGCAAAGATTCCTCACTGTTTCAATGCTACAATCCCAATTCCCCCACACTCCTCCTTTCCAAGCCCAGGGTCAGCCATTAACCATGGCTCACCAGAGCAGAGAGGACCTCGTGGACACACACCGCATATGCAAAAGAGAGTCTGGATGGCACACGTTCGTGAGCCAGGTGGCAGCTTTGCCTCATCCCCTCCCTGATCATCTGCATGTCATCTCTGGAAGAAGCACTGCTGGGCTCTCACCTCAAGCTGAGCCACTTGCACACAATCCGAGTCGAAGTACAGGCAATATCTGTGCCCAGGGAGGCAAGGAGGTAGCAAGAGAAGTAGAAGCCTGACTTCCTGGAGTGTTTGCTACTGCAATTCTCCTATTGGTTTCCAAGGAAGATCAATTCTTTGCTTACCCCTAGTAGCTTTTCCATAAACAAACAGCCACCACAGCCTCAGCCACTGGACCACCCACAGACAGAAATAGCCACAGATGGAACAGTGAAAGAGTAGCCACCCAACATGCTCAGGACCTTGGTCTTGGAGGAAGGACAGTGCCAAAACATGGCATTACTTTTGGATATGCTCACCTCTTCTTTCTCCCCTTCCAACTAACTAACCACCAGCCGTAGTTGCCCCCTTTTGCAACTGGGCTGGGCAAAGCAAATAACTTCTCCATCTGGCTGCAGTGAGATGACTACAAATACCATCACCCAGACAAGGAATCAGCAGCCTTGAGCAATGTCAACATTGTCCCTTTCCAGTAAAAGTGCTTGCAAAATGGAACTGCCAGCATAGGCCTCAGAAACAGAAATCCCAGGGTGGCTAGTTTATTTCACTGGTGTTAAACACACTATGGACCTTCATGGATCTCTCCAAGGGCCTGTAGGCTGCTACTGAGAATTCTGGGGAAAGGACTTATCAATGGCATCCTATTATTGCAACAGCATCAGAAAAATGCCTGGGGCCCTTAAACTATGGTGGAAAAAAAAAAAAGGAAGACTAAACCCTACAAATATAAGGAATATATTTTAATCAGACTAGGACTTTGTGAAATTACTTTTGATTAAAAGGCATAATAAACTAAATTACAGACATTTTCCACCAGTAGCTGAGTCTCCGAATACCCTTGAAATCACAAGGTAGGGTGAGAAGCAATTGCTTACAGGTAAGTTCCTGACCACACAAGCAAGTGGAAAAATCACTCTTCTCACTAAAATAACACACCAGGGTTAAAATTATATCAAAATATTTGGAAATGGCTGGACACTTCTTTGCTGAAGCTCTGCTTTAGGCAAAATAACTCCTATTTTATCAACAAGATGTGTACAATTTCAACTCATGAAACTGACTTTTAAAGAGTAAAAACAGGTTTGGGTTTTGGAAAGGGTTTTATTTGCTTTTATTTATTTTTCTTTTTTTTCCCCCTTAAAGAGAATGAGGCACAAAACTCACATTGAATTCTCCAATGGAGGTGGGCAGTCTAGGCAGATCGTTACTGAAACTCTGACCTGTGGAAATGTTTTGAAAGGAGAGGTGCCACAGACTGAAGCACAGCCATGCCCTGCACTTCCATTGGGTTTGTACTGCTCTAATGGCAAAGAGGACAAGCAGGGCTTGGTCTTTCTTTCCTAGTGTCAAGTTCACATGAAACAGGATTCCCCACTGAAAATTAGAAAACTAATTAAAGAGCACAAACCCCATCAATTTCTGCCATTTTAAACCATATATATGCAGATAGTATCACATAAATAAATAACAATAAAGTATTTAACTATTTTTTCAATAGTCTCCTCAGCAGCTTCCCACACATTATGAACTCTGAGAACGAGCTGGGATAGAGAAGTTCATCACTGCGAGAAGCCAACAGGAGGGCCACTCTCATAATTCCCAGCCAGCAGAGAAAAGGTGCTTGGCTTCTCCTGTCAAATGTAATCTCAGCTTCTGCACATGAGCCCCAAGAAAGGAAAGGGGGTATATCATTCATTTCTTAGGTGGAGGAGGGGACACAGCCATGAGGAGGGACTTTTTCTCCTGCCCAAAATAGCAGAAAGCAGAGGATGGGTAGAGCAATGAAAAAAGGGAGACTAGGGCACAATTCTGGTGCCCACATCCCACTCTTAGGGCTACCAGGCCTGCACAGGCTGCCAAATCAAATAGCTATCCAGAGCCACGCTCCTGACAAGTGTAACAGGCAATGCCCTCAAAGCAGGACCAGTGTGAGGCTCCTTCCACCCAGAGCCATCAGTACCCGTGTCTGATGCTCATCCACAACGACTGGCAGCAGCTGACACCTATGGATCGCACAGAAACCTCGATCCCTCCCACTGGAGAAGTTCCACAACTCCCCAGGCTGCTGTGTTTTTACAGGCTCCAACCAAAACCCCCATCCCAGTCTCCATAGATGCCTTTTCAACATTGGAAAGGGATCTAGGACACTGAGAGGATGGCAAGGACCAGTCTGTACCCTTAGTACCTCTCCAGACAGAAGTACTTGTTGGGAGATCCATGAAATCACTGGTGGGCTCTCACGAAGGAAATTAGACAAAATGCAAGGGCAGATTTTCAGCACTTCACCAAGAGGGAGTTTATCCAAAACAGAGTGCTCCTTGCTCCATTCTCAGCACCACCTTACAAAGGGAAGGCAGGTAAGACACCATATATTTTAGGTCCCAGCTTCTCTTTCTGTAACACAGTTTCTCATCCAAAGGGGGAAATTACACAGGACTATCCCTCTTGAGTCAAACACTGTGCTGTCAGCACCTACATTCTTTGCCCTATGCCCAAAAAATCCTGCCTGGGCACTGTGCTATCCCCTGGTAAGGAACCACCAGCACAGCACCTGGAGGCAATCCTTCCCTCGAGCCTTGGGGACTGACATGCAGCATGTCCACATGGCCTGCAACCACAGCAGAAATAAAAAACCACTGCCATTCAGAAAAAGCATAATTAGCAAAGATTAAACAGCCAATTGCTATGCTGGCAGCTGGAGGGAAGACACAAACCACCACCCCTCTGCAGCAAAGGAGTCACTGCTTCCTGTGTGCATCCACCAAGCACCCTGCAGGTCTCACCCCCACTGTGCCCAGTACAGGAAGATGCACCGAGTCCACTCACCCTGATCACTAGGAAGTGTATATACTACCATATACAAAATCCTTCCTGTCTTCTTTTCCAAGCTCATTGCATCCTCTCTCAACTGGGACCCCCTCATAAAAGTAAGAAGAGACAGGCCTTTCCTGGCATTTCCTTTTTCTGAAAAGGCTGTAAAATTTTCCAAGCATAGCTAAAGCCAGAGCAAAGTTTGTCAGGAGCTCAGCTCGTTAGGCGGCTGCTCAAGCAGCCCCGCGGGAGGCACAAGCTATGTAATTCAAAACATCTTGGACCCTGGAAAAGAAAATAGAAACCAGGCTGTGAGAATGAGGGGGCAGCTCCAGTGTAACCCCTGCTCTGGGAGCGCCCCAACTGCAGAGCTCAAGCAGAGCTACGGCCCCAGCAGAGGTACTGCGGCCAGCCCAAGTGGAGCTGGCACCAGGCAGAGGAAATTCCAAGCCTGTTGCTTCTGGCAGCCACACCGGGCCCTGGCTAGATCCTTGGCAACCTGGAAACCAGCTACTCAGCAATTTTCCTGCCATCCAGAGGACTCAGTCTGAACCACAGTTTCGCTTCCCCCTCCCTGCCCAAGAGGCAAGGAACACCAGAGGGAAAGAAACATTTGCTCAAAAGCTGTCATGACCAAAGCCCCCCAAACTGCTCTGCTCTGGGAGGACAGTCTGGACCTGCAGCTATAGCCCCCAACCCTGCCCCTGTTGCATCTGGGGGCAGACAGAGCAGAGGAAACTTGCTTGGACTAGCCCAAGGTCTCCTCGGTTCCTTTTGCTCCTTGCCAGAGGAAAGTTCAAACAAGGCTGCACAGAGGCAGGACACAGGCAGCTTTCAGCCCAGCCTAACTGCCATGCTTAAGGCTTGTCTGTGGCTGGACCTGCTCTGTTCAGGCCCTGTCTGGCCCAATCCTCTGCTACAGAGTAGTGCTGGAATAAATTCTCCCAAGGAAATGGTGAAAGCTCCAGTGCTGCAGGGGTTTCCACAGCCTTCGCCAGCTTGATGTTGAGAAGAGTTGACCAGAAATGCAACCCTTCTGCTCAGCTACTATCCTTCAGAGCTCCCCATCCACTTCCTCCCCACCCTGAGCAGGGAGACCTACAGTGTGGGTTGGTGGGATCCTTGCCTTTTATAAGCCACCTTTTTATAATTCAGCATCCTTTCCCAGCTGCAGCCTTTCCAGAGACCTGAAGCCCAGCATAGCAACAGAACAAAGCAATAGTCATTGTACCCACTGCTGGAGCCCCTGCCCATCTGAAGGAGCATATAGCTACTCATTGATACACAGCTATTTAGCAGGATCTTTCTTCCAAAGAGTATATTAAGATTTTACTTTCTATTAGGAAGACTGCAATGCTTCAGATACCCTGCCTGCAGAACCAGGTAACTGATGCAGACCTGATCAGACAGGTACCATGCTTTGGGTGGCTAGTCAAGGAAGACTGTGCATGAAGCAAACTTCGGCAGAGGATACACTGCAAGCAGAGAGAAACAGGACTCCTAACACAAACCCTTAAGAGGAAGTTGGGTACAGCCCTCCAAACAAAGGCACAGCATTCTTGGAAAGTAGCATTTCTTTGCAGGGTGAACACTGGACAAGGACCACGGTGCTCCTTGGAGTACCAGAAGCTCCACTCGGTAGCCAAGGACACAGTTTGCAACTCCACTGTAATCACACAAGTCATACCTTTCTAACTTCAGCTGGGCAAATCTTGCTGGAAAACTCAAAGATGCACAGGGCATGGAAGGTACTTCAAGAGAGGAACTCCTGACCTCCAGTTCTCAGAGGAATAGAAAACCCTGCCTATGCCTTGAACAGGAGGCTGAGACCCAGAGAGGCAACAGAGTAGGAGTGATGAGCAGGAACTGGGAGTCCTGGCTTCTGTACCTAGCTCTGTCACATATTCCCTTCCTGTCTTTGGTTAAGTCACTTCCTTTCACTTTTCCTGCCAGCCTCTATTTCTGAGGTAAAGAAAAGCAAGCCCTTGCTTCTGCAGAGTGCTTAAAACCTCTTCTGTTCTGTGACAGGGCAGAAGATTGCTGTGGCCAGAGGCTGCAAAACACTCAGCAGGCAGGAGCCTTGCTGCTCGCACAAACCCCAGCAGAGCCTGGCATTTCCCGTGCTTACATTCTGAGAAGTACAAAGTCTGTCAACAGCCAGTGTCACAGATCATCTTCTACACAAACCGTGTCCTGGGCCATTCCTCTTCTTGGCCACAGGAGTAGGAGCTGAACAAGGAAAATAAAAGATGTTTAGCTGACCTGTGACAGAAAGAGCAGTGCAACTGAACACAGCATTGCTCTGGACAGCACACCTTGCAAGGAGGTGCCTGTAAAATCAGTAGCAGCAAGGATGGGAAAGATCCAGCAATACCAGGAGCAGAGTTAAAAGGGAAAAAAAAAAACACACAACAAAATAAAACTGAAAAAACCAACCCAACCAAGCGCTCTGAAGAGGCACAATGGTGCAGATGTGCCTGAGGAGCACAGCCCTCCTGCTCCCTAGCAGATCCATCCTGTGGCCTCCCACATACTTCGGGAAGAAAGAAGAAAAGTAGGCATAGGCAGGAACAAGAAGCACTCTGTGGTTTTGCTCAGTATTTCAGTCCATCTCTCACTCAGGAGGAGCTCTGCTTTGCTTTCCAAGTCTCGCCCTCTCTGGCATGGATCACAAACCTGGCTTCTGGCCCAGGACTTGGCTCCAGCAGTGCTCATCACCAAACAGGGTGACGCCCCACCTCTGGGCACATTGCATAGCGCAGTCCTAAAGCCATCTTGAGGTTATTACCCCAGCATTAGAAGAGGCTCCCCATTATCCCCCAGCTGGGATTCCAGGCATCCTGAGTTGCAGCTGAAAAACCCAACAACCAAACATAGCTCCAGCTCTTTGGGGGAAGAAAAACCCAGCATCAGTGTGCTGTTTTCTGTAGTGACTCCAGCTGAAACTGCCAGACAAGATGCCCACATTGGGGAAGTCCTGTCTCCCAAAGATACCCAGGCACAGCTTGCAAGTTCCTCTGCCTGGAGCTGCCCAGGAAGATGCAGCAGGATGATGGCAGTTTCCCACTCCCAGGCAGTGGGAAAGGGGCTGGAAACCACAGCCTGATGCATCCATCTGACAATTCAGCAAGGAATACCAGGATAGAGGGAATCAGACATCAGTAGCTGTCAAATAACCAGACCACCTCTTCATAAAGAGCTGAACAAGTGGGAAACAGGCTCCATTGCACTGACTGTGCCCAGCAGAGACACACATTCAGCAAGAGCAGAACAGGTTCCCATTTCACTCTTCAGGGAACTGCAGCCCATTATCCTCACACTGGTTTCTCCAGTGCAGGGCTGTAGCTGTCATCAAGGCAACCCTGTTTATTTCAGAGTCATATTGTCTTAGACAGCCCATCCCACACCTTGAAAGAGGGGCAGCACCAGCATCAGGTCCAGGCCCAAGCAAGCAGGACTTGGAGCCAGTCAGGATGCCCAACAGCAGCACACCCATTTCCAAGGCTTGGTACAGACTTCAGATAGCCATGCCAAGATAAGCCATACTCCATCTTCCTGCCACACCATGGCCCAGGCTGCTCTGGGGATCAACAAGTGCTGATCTGCTGGCCAAGGATGCAGGGAGCGAGCAGGACTCCTGACAAGCTGCCTTGCCAAAGCGCAGCTTTCTCTTAAATCAGAAGCAAGTGCCAGTGACACTAACTCCTTCTCCTTCACTTTCTCCTGCTGAGTATAACCCTATGGCAACTGCAAATGCCATTGTGAACTGGTCCCAATTAGAACAAAATCCATCACCCTCTCTACCTTTGAGTTTCATAGAAGATCGGGTAGGAAGAAAACAAAACCAGTTCCCTGTTCCCAGGAAGGGTCCAATGCTAAGCAGATGACCTGCAACAGGTACCAAAGAAGAAGGAAACCATGCCACATAGTTTGTGTGCTGCCTCGCCAGGAGAGGCTGATGAAGTGCAAAATACAGCAACAGAAAACATGCCCACCAATCTCCAGTAACAGTTCCTGGGTACCTTCCACTCAGGGCTGCCAGAGGTGGTGAAGAAAGGAAGCCAAACCAAAGCAGCAAAGACTGGCCCATTAGAAATCGGCACACAACTTCAAAACAGAAGTCAAGAAGAACTGAGGAATACCACTGTGGCCATCCTCACAATCTGCACCACACAGAACATCTGAAGATGCATAACTGAGAAGCAATGCAGCTGCAACACTTCCTAGGTGTATTTTTCCATAGCTTCAGCTCTATGAGAAACCTCATAGGGTAACTAAATCTCATGGAGATGAACTACATAAAGTCAGAATTCACAGCTCCCACCACCCTCTGGAAACACAGGATGACACATGAGATCACCAGAAAAATGCATTTGCCAGTCAACATCTTCCTGGGAGAAAAGGAGAGCTGACTGACACCAAGTCCTGGCCTGCATTAGATTCTGACTTTCCAGAAGAGTCATGCTGGCAGTCCTCTTTGCATTTCACTGATACAGCTTAAACAACACTGACAAAATATTGCTGCATCTCTACATCATATTGCTATGATATCTCTACTCTGCATTATATTATATATCCATGCATCTACATACCACAATTCCTGTTAAAAACGTCAAAAGTAGCCAAACGCAGCACAAGGTTCCTATGTGCCCTCTCTCCCATCCTCATGCCCGCACCCCGCCCACGGCACTGGCATGATGCTGGGTCTCAGCCAAAAGAGCAACAGCAACAGGAAAATGAAATTTTCAGAGCAAGCTCTGGACTTATGCCTGGCTAAGGCTGTTGAGGGACAGCTGACATCCCTGGGAGGAGGAAGTGCCAGAAGCTCAGGAGCAAGCTCACAGGTGGAACAGACTGCTGATGCATTCTCAGACATGAACAGAAAACTTATGCTTTTCCACATGGGACTTATTCTCCCAGAAGAAACCAACTTGAGAGATCTGTTGGGCAGGGTATTTAAAACTGGACAGAGCCCTAAGGAATTAAGTGCTGGAAGCCAGCCTGTGCCATCTCCAGGAAATTACTAGACCGGAGCAGATTAAAATCCATTACAGCAGCACATCTGGACATCCAAGGAACACAGACACATCCTCAACTGCTTTGGCTGCTAAGAACTTCACCTCCTAGCAGCAGCAAAGCCTGATGCAATCACCTGACACAGGGCAAAGCAGCAAGGGTTGTTCTGATGCCAATTCTGAACTGGACACTGTACTGACTAGAGATAGGGCTGAAAGAGACAGAAAACAATCCCAGGACCCATCCTGGGATCCTGAAACCAGCTGAAGAGTAACAAAGAACAACACCTCTACAACAGTAAGAAACAGCCACTCTTTGGGACACAGCTGATGCTCCCCACAGAGGGAACCAAGAGCCTCCTCTCCAGCTACCCCTCCTTTCCACACCCCTCCACACAGCAAGTGCTGCCAGAAGGGAAAGCATTCAAAGTGTTCAGCAGGAGCGAACAGCAGGAGGTAGAAAAAAAGCAAGTATTTTTCTCCCCAAACAGCAAGTATGGAGGACACAATGTCACCTGGGATGACAGCTTGATAGACAAGTTAAAGGCTGAGTTGAGCTTGGATCTCAGAAACTCCAGGCCAGTATTAGCAAAGTTCACAGCTCAGGTGCTGGAGTTAGCCTGGGACTAAAGTGCAACTCCAGCACATCCTTGGCAGCTGCCCTGGAGCAGCGTACCCAAGTGAGCGTGCTATGTCCAGCATTCTGATGGCCCAGTTGCTTCACACAGCTGTCTGTCCCCTCTGTCACAGAGTGGCCAGAGATCCACCTTCCAACAGCAACACAGTGAGATGCAAAGGGGCTTAAAAGTACAAAACATTACTACTTTACTTTCATCAACTGAACAACATCCGTGGTTTCTAGTTTCTGATTAGGCTTTCCTTTAGCTTCTGCCTGTTTATTTCTTTCCAGTGATGGGGATCTGGAAAGAGGAAATGGATCTTCAGGGGGAGGGAGACACAGTAATGCACCTACAACACTGCACTGCAGAAAACACCAGGAAATGGACTTTCTAGGTAATGAAGATGCAGGTCAGGGTGGCAAGGAGCAACCAACCCCACCACCTGCTCAGCTAAAATGGCAACACACACATTAAAAAAACAAACAAAAAGGTTCTTCAGCACTTAGGTTATGAATACTCTGCAAAAAGTCCCAGTGGAGCAGACAGCTGTTGTAGAGACAGCACACTGATACTCTAATCTTTCCACCAAGGAGAATCAGGCAGCAATCAGACCTGGACATTTCTGCACTTGTACCAGCCTTGGATGTGTATTACATACCCACGTGTGGTGGCAGCCAGCATTATCACAGGCACCAGAGTCAAAGGAGGTTTTGATTCAGCACCAACACAGCCTTGCCAAGTGACCTTGGGCAAATCACTTCCTCTGTGACTCACTGTTCTTATCCCTCCTGCCACCAAAGTAGCAAAGCAAGGCACACATACAACCCCTGTATGACTGATGGATGGAAGGAGCTGCATGTCATTACTGCATGCCTGACACAAAAACTGCATTTCGGCAGGGTAACGAGTGGTAGCCACATTCACAGAACAGATCCTGCAGGTCAAGAGTGCACAGCTAAGGCTCCTGTAGCATCACTCCACAGCCAAAGGTGCATGGTTGTCCTCTGTGCCACGCCGTGGGCAGCCCTTTGCCACCCTTCGCCTGGCAGAGCCAGGACACAACCGTATGCTGCCGCAGCCTGACACCCTGTCAATCGGAGCTGCCCCCAAGGCGTGCAGACGCTGCCGCACAAAACAACACAACAGCCTGCCCTGTCATGTAGCATTACTTATGTGTTCAGATATGCATCCTTCTCGCATTTCTATTCCAGCAAGTGGTTACTAGCAGAGCGGGGCTGGAACAAGTTCACCACCTGCTAAAGACACGTCCCTAATACAATGCACGGGAGGTTTTGTTACATCGGTTCCTTTCTACGTGCAAGGAAAATACATACGTAGATGTGCCGTTTCTCTCTTTTTTCTTCCAGGCTGACCACATGCCTGATTTGTCTCAACAAGGAACCGAAGCCTATCGAGAAGAACACCGCAAATAAAGGGGAGAGGTCTCCCCTGACAGTTAGGATGGGCCCTGACAGGAGTGTTTGTTTAAACCCCGCGTGAAACGTGGCGAGTTCCCATCCTCCCTGGGGCTTTAACAGCACCGATAACGTCTTGCAAAATCCAGACCAGCTCCAGTAAAACCAGACGCAACCCGAATAAGTTCTTTGAACCTAGAGAAAAGCCCCAGTCGAGACACTTTTGTCCTCGAGGAATCGCCTGCGGCCGCAGCAGCAATGGGTAACAAGGACCTGGGAAACGCGGTCCTCGAGACGCGAGAGCGAATCGGGAAGGGTCCCGCCGACCAGGGGCAATATCCAAGGCAAGCGGGGGCACTGACAGCTCATCCCTAGCCGGCTGGACTCGGGCGGTAGGCCGAGCAGAGGCCGGTGCCGTCCCTCCAAGTTATCGCCGCCCCCGGGAGCGGTGGTACGGCGGGTAGCCCGGAGTCTCCGGCACGGGCCGCGGCTCCCGGCCGCCCCTCCGACCAGATGACAGCCCCGAGTCAGGCCCGGCTGCGCGGTGCCAGTGGTCGGTGCGGAGGCGGCGCGGAGCCCCGGTTCCCCCCCGGGGAGGAACAATGGGACGGCGGCTGCCCGGGCCTGGCGGGGCACTCACCTCGGCGGCAGCGGCGGAGCGGCTCAGGGTAGGCCGGGAGAGCCCGCCGGGGCGGCGCGGCCGCCCGAGGAGGAGCCGCCGCGGGGTCTCCAGCGCTGCCCTCTCGGGTTGAGTTTATTACCTTCTGCGAGGGCTGCACCGCTCGCCGAGGGTCTCTGCCGTGTGGTCTTTCTGGTCGCCCGTGGCGGTCGGCGGGAGCGGAGCGGGAGGTGCGCGGGGACGGGCGCGTCCCTCTCGGCGCGGCGGCCGCGGGCTCCCGGTACCGGCACCGTGTGTGCAGCGGCCAGGGTGAGGCGTCCCCGCCTCGGCGGCCGCGGCGCGGCAGGGCGAGATATGGGGAGCAGAAACGGAGGGGAAGGGAAAGGGAAAGGGGGTTGGCTCGGGAGACCCCCGTGGTGCCCCTCGCTGGGCTGCGGGGGCCGGAGATGAGCCCTTGGGAGCGGGGCGTGGGAGCGGTCCAGCCCCTGGTTCCGTTTCTGTATCTCCTCGCTGGTGCCTCCGGGATCTTCAGATGATAAAACCGCTGCCCGTGACAAGGGGCAACTTTCTCTAACGGGATTTCACTCCCTTTATCCTGTCAGCTGAAGATGTTAACTTTGGGTGCAGTTTTTTGTATTCCCTCGAGCTGATGTTTAATTTGCCTTTCTAAGCGTGTTATCTTTGATCGTATTTCTACCATTGTGTTTCTCTGAGGGAGCAAGGATTGTCTTGCAGTGCCTCATATTTCACGTCACATTGCCTTTCCTTTGCATGCATATTTGTGCCATGATACTATACTTGTGAATGGAAAGATATTATTTGATCTTTCACTATGATGTTATAGATTGTAAATTATGCGACAGTCATTTTTAAAAAGTTTGTAATGGCAAGTTTTCACATGTCTCTGCAGTGTTGGTTTGTATTTTTTTTTACTATTTTTTTTGTAAACATGTCAGAAAATGGTAAATTGAAGTTATGACAGATTTAAAGTACCTGACATAGTTTCAGAAAACCCTCCTTTCTATTGCAGGTTAAATCAGCCCTTGTTCTTGAGCGTACTCAGTCGTCTGCTTTGTCAAAATTGACCATGTGCATTTAGACATTTGCCTCCAGATCTGTCAAGTATGGCCCTGCTGAAGGGCAGTGGCCCCTGAGGAAAACCACTCCTCAAGCAGAATCTCTGCTGTGACAAACTACTGAGAGCAGTACCGCAGAAACTATGCAAGCAGGTT
The DNA here is from genome assembly GCA_013401135.1 of Cettia cetti. Taxonomy (NCBI): domain Eukaryota; kingdom Metazoa; phylum Chordata; class Aves; order Passeriformes; family Sylviidae; genus Cettia; species Cettia cetti. Next base: position 36,485 of record VZUI01035336.1, on the reverse strand, counting down.
TCATGCTCCTGAAGTAAACATGATGAAAACAGAGTCTTCAGGAGAAAGGTCCACCCTTCGAAGTGCCTCTCCTCACAGAAATGCTTACAGAACTGAGTTCCAGGCGCTGAAAAGCACCTTTGACAAACCGAAATCAGATGGAGACCAAAAAGCGAAAGAGGAAGGAGAGGCCTCACAGAGCAGGGGAAGGAAATATGGCTCAAATGTCAATAGGATCAAGAACTTATTTATGCAGATGGGCATGGAGCCTACTGAAAGTGCTGGAGTTGCCCCTAAAACCAGGGGAAAGGGTGGCCCTCCATCACCTCAAAGACGAATTAGGCCCAAAGAATTTGTAGAAAAAGCAGATGGTTCAATCGTAAAGTTGGAATCGTCCGTCTCTGAAAGGATAAGTAGATTTGACACTATCCATGATGGTCCTTCCTATTCCAAGTTCACTGAAACTCGGAAGATGTTTGAGCGAAATGCTCATGAAACGGGACATTCAAATCGCTATTCCCCAAAGAAAGAGAAAGTCATTTCTAATGAACTTCCGGATGAGTGGTGCAGCTCTAAGTCTCACAGAGGCAGCACTGATTCACTGGACAGTCTTAGCCCAAGGACAGAGACTGTCTCTCCAACTGTGAGTCAGCTCAGCGCAGTTTTTGAAAACACTGACTCACACAATGTAATCATAGAAAAGTCAGAAAACAATGAAGAGTACTCTGTAACTGGTCACTATCCGTTAAACCTCTCATCTACTGTCACAAATATCTCCACCCCAGCTGCAAACCTTGAGGGTTTCAGTCCTTTGAAAGAGGCCAGCACATGGTCTCCCCCAGCCAAACAGAGTGCAGGTGTGATGTCTGTTGAGAACTCTCAGCAGACGAACATGCCTTTAACACCGAGACAGAAAGTGTCCACAGGCACTTCAGCAGGTTCAAAAACAACTGAAGAAATAAAAAAGAGCACAGAGGCAAGTGCAGATTCTGTTGAGAGTTCTGCAACAGGTCAACAGGATTTGGTTGGTGTGCTTGACAGTGAAAAGCTGGAGAGCTGTCTTAGGAATAAGTCAAAAACAGAGACAGGAGTTTTGGTGCAACAGAAGGAACGGTCAGAACACACAGAAGGTGTTTTTGATCAGCCTGAAGCTGCAGAGTTAACAAGCAATGTAGCTTCAGGTGGTGATTTTGCCACAGATGCAATTTCAGATGGTAATGAGTCCCACTATGATGAGGCAAGTGAAAAAGATGGGCATGAAGATATGAATAATTTTCAGAGTTCCCATGTGTACATGCACTCTGACTACAATGTGTATCGGGTACGATCCAGATATAATTCTGACTGGGGAGAGACAGGTACAGAACAGGATGATCTGGATGACAGCGATGAAAATAACTGTTATGAACCTGATATGGAATATTCTGAAATTAATGGATTGCCAGATGAAGATGAAATCCCAGCCAACCGAAAAATACAGTTTAGCCGGGCTCCAATTAAGGTAAAGTTTCTTATGTTCCTTTTTTTTTTGCAGTTTGGTTTGCTTTCAAGTGCAGCTTTATTTGAAGGAGATTTGGGCATTTGATCTCACCTCTAAAAAGATTTCAGAAGGTTTTTTGATACACGTTTTTATTGCAGTTCAGCCAGTGAACATAATTTAAAATGAAGTAAGGCGATCAAGCTCTGATGTTCTCATGTAATTTCCTAGATTTCTTGGTGACTGACTAAACCAGCAGAATTTGAGAATGACAGCTGGCCTTGTGAGGTTCAAGAATTTTAACATGTGTGTTTTGACTTCTATGACTGAACTGTAACCATGTTGCGAGATGTCAGTGTGGGTATTTTGTCACTTTTGTGCTGCTTGTTTCATTTCCTTTGAAATGATAGCTTCCTTAGGTTGAAACGCTTTTCCTCAGCTCTCAGCATATTCTGAAAGTACCTGTATTTAAAGACTGTGTGCTGGAGTACGGTGTGATTCTGTAGTAGAGAACTGTTAATACTCCACATCTCAATTAGTATCATCTTTTCTAGGAGCATTATCACTTATTTAAAGCTTGTAAAGCATTTATATATCTAGAGAGAGAGTATATCTTAGTGCTACGGAAGGATGAAGTCAGTTGACTGAAATGCCTAGTGAAGAGCGTGCTTTTTGCAGAGCTGTTATGGTTTGTTTTTAAGTACCTTGAAATTACCACTGAGAATGTAGTTTCCAGTACTTTCCATTTCAAGAAGGAATAATTGGTCAATAGCTTGTTACATTTTGTTGTACCAGATTTTCACTGCCAAGTCTCAGGATTAAATTTAAAAGTATTTTACTTACAAGTTGGTTTTAATGCATCGTTTTAGTGTAGGATGGTATGCCCGTGGCTTGAGATGCCAAAAGTTTCTAATGGGCAATTCAAAACTGTAGCAATTGTTACAGAAATGGCTTCTTGAAACAGAAATATACCATGGAGTACTTGAAATGCAAACATTTAAAGATTAAAAATGTTTAATTGAAGTTGACTGTTTTCATTGTGTGATTTTAGCAATGAAAATTAGTAAGTCAATGAACAGAAGTTCCAGTGTTAAACATGAAGTAATGTGATTTACAAAATCTGCATTCACACTGCCTGTGATTTAAAGTAGGGTACGGTGTATATTGTATTTTGAAATTTTCATCTGACTAAAACAACCAGGCTTTGATATTTATTTATCATGGGGTGGAGGGAAAAGAATGGTCTTTCTTCATGCTTTGAAAAGAGCATTTTTTACACTGAAAGAAAATATTTTAAGACAAGATAATGGATATTTTGATTTTAGGTTGTTAGTGTTTTTATCAGGCTTGCATCATGAACCAAAAATTCAAAGTATTTTTTGTTCCCTCTTGATTATTCCCATAATTAAAGTAGCTGGTCTTCTTGAATTCATGGGGGGGGGGGGAAGTGGGGAAAACTTTGATTACAAGGGAAATTATCCCCTCCACTGCTTTCCTGCTCAAGCTAATAGATAAGATGCACTGATAGACAAAATTGTGTTCTCTCTTCTGAAAGATCAACCAGTTGTTTATGATGGTTCCAACAGATGAGAACCCAGAAAGTGACTCCACTGATTTTATTCTTGAGATGGTTAGACTTTTCTGCTGTTTCTGAAAGAGCTAATAGCGTTATTTTTACTTCAGTATATTGCTTTTGTCTGTCTGAATCATGCTGTCATGCCAACTACACTAAGAGTATTTTCTCAATTATTTGTGTTTTTTCTTTTCAAGTTTTTTATGCTATGTTCATTTCAGATTACATATTGTACAATTCTAATAACAGTCTATCAGGAAAATGCTCTAAAAGTAATTTTTGTAAATAATACATTTGTCATGGATTTAAGCATAAAGCGCTCTTAAGCTTATCCAAAGTGAAAGAATCATTGCTTTAATTATTCTATCATCTTTATTGTAGATGGGAAGAAAACAGAATAAAAGCTGTGCTGGGGGAGAGCAATGTAGGAGGGACTGGGAGGTTTGGGAGATCCCCTGCTTTTTGTCCTGGGTGCCTCCAGTGCATGCAATCTGTTAGTCATGTGGGAAGCAGAAGTGAGACCATGTGGAAGGCTGGCCCTAGCAGGAGGAACTGCAGCAAAAGTTGTGGAAAATTGAAAGCTGCCTGTCGAGCTGTCCTCCCTTCTCACTGCAATTCCCTCAGCAGCGTGAAGCTGTGTGAGCCAGGGCAGGCTGCCAGGGGCATCAGGTCACTGCCAGGGGCATCAGGTCACTTCCCAGGCATGCCGCTGCACAAAGGGACCCAGGAGGGGCAGCTGGAGAATCCCCTGGGTTGTCCTTGTGGCTCGCGAGTCTCTGGGCTCCTGCACTCCTCCTCCAGAAGCTGCCCGTGGGGCACACTGCTGGGAATGGCTCTGGCAGGAGGTTTCTGTGCAGCACAGCTATCAGTGAGCAGTGCAGGCGGCAAGGGGGACTTGTGTTCTGTCCCCTCACACAGTGCCAGCAGATGAAACTACCCAGTCACTCCCTGTGTCCATCTGTTACTTGGGGATGTTGCTTCTGACTGAATAGACAGCAACTGTTTAAGGATTTTTTTTGTTCTACACAATTTTGTGTGTTAGTGGGCCTGACTGGTTTCATTAATACTTAGCTGAGCATCAGCTCATGCATGGCATGATTGCAAGAGAGGAAAATAAAAAGCCATATAGGAGTATTTTCTGTTGGAAACTGATTTGTCTTTATGAAAATGGTGCAATTTGTATTTAACTATTCTGCTAGAGCAGAATAGGTGTGCAAAGTCCAACCCAAACTCTAGATGTTTAGTGTTGATTTCAGTATTGTACCTTCACTCTCCTCCTACAGGAGAACTCTGAAATAATTGACAAAGTTGGCAATTGAATGTGTGAACTGCAGAATCCGTGAGTAGTTATTGCCCTAAAGTTGTTACTTGAAGATCTCAACAGGTTTAGGTTAACGTCTTTGGACTATTTTTCTATGTGATTTCTTCAGGCAGATGTGTAAGAGACTTTTTTGTCGCTTTAAGGGAAATACTGAGGACTATGAGAAGCAGTGAAGTATAGGCAGAATGATAAGTAAATAAAATCTTACCAAACTGATGAAGACTGAATTCTGCTTGTCTCCCAAGCAGGAAAAAGACTCAGCTATTGAGAAACTATCAAGAGGAAGATTCAAGTTCATGCATGCAGGAAATCCTACTGTGTTACAGTCTGTAATTTCGCTATCACAGATTCCATGCTCCACGGGCCATTTGCTCTGCTCTAGGATTATGGGAAATATTTGCTGATTTCATCTCTGTTGAAAGTCTGTTTAGGAGTAGGTGACTGCCCAGAGGCCACTGCAGGCTTGGAGAGTTTCTAGGTATTTGGAGTGTGGTATTGGTGAGCAGTTTCGTGTGTCTGTGGGAGCTTAAATCAGCTTGGTGCTGTTAAGAAAAAGGAGTACAAAAGGGTCCAAGACTGGCAGTGGACATGAGTGTGTTTCAGAACAAGGGATGTGAACATTTCTGTAGCTGTTCATATGACTGTTTATGTAGTGATAGAGAGGCCTTTATCAGCACTGGCTTGCCCTTGTGCTGAGGTATTGTGTTTGTGCTCAGGAATAGAACTGGAGCTCTCCAGGGCGAGTGTACGACGTGAAAAAGTTAAGTAAATGGGATAAGGAAAAACATACCTTGGTTTTTCAAGGGATACTTTCCTACTGAAGAAACAAAACAACACTCCCCACTCCACCTCCCCCCCTCCACCATTCCAGCACTCGCTGATTTATTGCTCTTTCATTGGGTTTTGCAGAGTTTCCTGAGGTTGGGTTATGTACTGCTTCCAAGACACGATGGGCTTATTGGGCAAGGTTTGCCTGTAATGCAGTATTCATTAGCTCGTGACTTTCCCCACCCTAACAAATGGAAATGTGTTGATTGTCCAAATCATAAGTGGTTTTTTGAGCTGTGCTTTCTCCATCCTGGATGGAATTAGGATGAAAAGTAATGTTCACCTTTTCTCTTTCCAAGTCCATAGTTTCTGCTGCCCTGATAGCTGATGGTTATCTTCAGTTAGTGCCTGATTTCTTCAGTTAGTGGCTGATTTCTCTCACCAGGTACACGTTAAACCATTTAAAGCTGTTAACAGCAATTTGTGTCTCCTGCTGAGCCTCCTTTTGCAACCTTCTGCTCCACTGACTCTGTCCTACCAGCCAAGGGGTTGGGTATTATGTGATCAGACCGTATGGCAGACAGCAGGGGAGTTGTGGTGCTGTGAGGGGGTTTGGCTAAAAGCTGCTGCTGCAGTTTTTAGCGTTCTGTAAAGTTTCCTTAGGGTGCAGTGGTGAAGGGACATCTCTGCAAACCTCTCTTGAGTTTTGGGGGTAGCTGGGAGAGAGGGTAACAAGAAAGGAAGGTATATAGCAAATGGCTCTTTCACCCTTCAGCTAATTCCATATGAAGAGAATGTAATCACTAGTGCCTGTGCCTCCTATTGTGCTTCCTCTTTTGTCATGCAGCATGACTGAATTTTATACCCCATAACACTTCAGTTTTCCAGATCATGTCTTGTTCAAATGATCTTCAGGAATTGGAACCTGTGCTCTCTCTCTCTCTTGCCTTTGAAGAAAATTTACAAGTACTATGATTATAGTTTAGCGTAGAACATAAATGAATTTTCTATTTAACAGTTGCTTTGAATGTTTCTTATGAACTACATTTTTTGCAAGCTTATTCTAAAAAGCATTTAAATGAATGAGTCTTTCTTTCAGTTATTCCTCATTTCTGAGGTGACCTGAAAGATCATTTAGTTCCAGCCCCCCTGCCATGGGCAGGGACTCCTTCCACTAGACCAGGTTGCTCAGTTCCATCCAATCTGGCCTTGAACATTTCCAGGGATGGGGTATCCATAGTTTCTCTGGGCAACCCGTTCCAGTGTCCCCCCACTCTCACAGTATCTTTTCCCAGTATGTAACTTAAACTTACCCTCTTTCAGTTTGATGCTATTCCCCCTTGTCCTGTTGCTACAAGCCCTTGTAAAATGTCTCTCTCCATCTTTCTTGTAGGCTTTTTTCCTTTTCCAGACTGAACAATCCCAATTGTCTCTGCCTTTCCTCATAGGAAAGGTTCTCTGTCACTCTAAGCAAGTTAGTGACTCTGCTCTGGACTTGCTCCAACAGGTCCATGCCCTTCCTGAGGTGGGGACCCTGAAGCTGGATGCAGTGTTCCAGGTGGGGTCTCTTTTACCAGAGCAGAGCAGAGAGGCAGAATCCCCTCTCCTCTCCCTGATCCCACACTGCTTTGGATGCAGCCCAAGATACTTTTGGCTTTTTTGGGCTGTGAGTGCGCATGGCTGGATCATGTCCAGCCTCTTGCCCACCAGCACCCCCAGGTCCTTCTGGGCAGGGCTGCTCCTGATCTCTTCATTCCCCCACCCTATATTGATACCAGGGATTACCCCAACAAAATGTATTCAGGAATGTAAATAGTGGCAGAGAAAGAATCTGAAACAATCTGGCACTAATTACATTGGAATTATTTAATTTAAAATATCATTATTCTTTATATAATAGGCATCATAATAAAGTATGTTGAAAACAATTTTCAAGTCTTAGTGTAAAAAAGAAATATTTCTTTGCCTGATGCAATGCTCAGTATTGTATTTACCTGTTGTGAAAATGTTGATAAACTATTTTGGATCATAGGAATCATAAGAGAAGGTTACCCGTCCACAAGCACTGTACAGTCCAAACTTGTCACTTCTCTATGTGTTTTACTTAAATAAATTCAGAATTGGATTTCGATGATCTCCACATTTTCCACCCCCAGTGAGCCTGTGATTCTATAAATAAAGTAGTCACAGTGCATGTTAGGACACTTGTTGTTAAAGGCCAGTATAGAAGACAGGAGTTGCATAAAGATCCTGAGGCTTTCTTAGCTTCAAAGTGGTTACAGAATCTGAGAAATTAACCCAATTTTGAATGGGTTAACTATGAAAGCTTACAGATTAAAAAAGACTTGTAGCTCTTTCTGAAATCACTGAAAGAATATTTTGATTTCCTTAAATTTGGTTCACTACTTCTTGTGAAGTGTCCATGTGTCCATGCAGAAGGCTAGAAGATGTGAGAACTAATACACAGCCTCAAACACCGATAGCCGGGTAGCTGTGGAGCCAACCAAGGACTGTTGGTAACAACATTCTATGAGAAAGATCAGGATGTTTCTGAAGAAGGGGCCATACAGGGGAAGGTCAACACTTTGCTGAGACTAATGTTCTTGTTTGGGCTCCTGGAGATAAGCACACCATACAGCACAAATGCAGGAATGAGGTTGAGAATTGGGCCTGAAATGTTGACCAAAGGCCAACCCAGTCATCAAGACTGGTCATCATTTGGTGGTCATAAAGACCACCAAAGAGAGGTAAAGCCCTCCAACCCATTTCCAGAAGGGTCTAGAAGATCAGAGTGCCCATGATAGCTAATAGGCATTGAAAGTGAGAAACAGATCTCCAGGGTAGGCATAATTTACCAATAAAATTTTGTAAGCTCTTGCAGACCTTCTGACATTTTTTGTTCCTTTTGGCCACAAGTATCTCTGAATCTTGGCTGCTCCCTTCCCCATAAGGGTGGGATGCCATAGTCCTTGCTTTGTTTGCAGTGTTAGGAGTGGGTGATAATTTTGGCTAAAGCCTGAAACTAAGTACTAGGTTGGCTTAGTCTCTGACTCCTGTAGCATTGACTATATCACTGAACTTTTATGCTCATATTCAAATTTCATGAAATGGGCAGCAAACTGGTAATTAATATCATTCATCTTGATGTGTGAAGTAGTTTGGCATACAGACTTATTGGTTGGGTGGCTAGGAACATGTCTATTCTGCATAAAATGAACTTACACTTTTTTCCAGGTATTGTCATGTATGGGGAGTTCTACTGACTTTAATAATTAAATGTGTTGTACTGCAAGGATTTTCCTGCTAACTTGGATCATTCATAATAATGTTCTTTGCTCTGGTAATATGCTCTTATGAAAGATCTTTTCATGAAAGGAAGAACCTTTTATATGTATTTGTCAAGGAAAGGAATGAGAAGTAAATATTAAGGATTCAAAGACTGGATGAACTCAAATAACAAATAGTGAAGGGATAAAGCATTTCAGAAGTTATTTTGATTCAGTGACTGTGAGAACAAAGATACCTCATTATTGCTGTGGAACTTTGTGCCTTCACTGAAGAGTTTTGCACACAATTTCAGGTGCAAAAGGGTTTTCTTGTATTAAGTATACATGAAATTATTTGACTACAGTAAATGGAATAAAGTTATTTCCCTGTCACAATATGCTATGGAGTCTTTAACTCTTATGTAAGTCATAATTTCACTACTAATTCTAAGGATCAGCAATTCCTGGGTACGGTGTTCACACATGTTATTCTTGAACTAAAACCAAATAATGTTGCCTAAAAACTTCATAAGTATTGAGAGCATTCTAGAAGGACTGTGTGTAGAAACAGAATTCGGATTAAATAATTTGCATCAGAGGTTTATGTGGTTTATATTGAAAGGGGTTTCCAATTAAAGGTTTTGAATTTCAAGAATGTAGACTTAGAAACTGTAGGGAAGTGGTTTGAAATTAGCTGAACCAAAGAGCAAAGGGAACTCTTTGATTCAGAATTAGAAAAAGCGCGTAGGATTTTCATCCCAAGAAAAAGCAGACTACACAAGCAGAATGATTGCAGACCTAATCAGAAGAAAAGGCAGCCAAAGGGAACATTATAAGTTAGCCAAGAACTTGGAAGGAGTGGCAAAAGTGGTTGTTGAAAAAATGAAGAATGTAATAGAGTTCAAAAGTCTTAAATGTGACTAAGAAGTTGCCAGAAGTCAAGCTGAGTTTGACCTTGTAAAGGAAAATAGTCTAAGTAGCAAAAAGCTATTCATCCATTCAAAATTCAGCAAGAAAGGAAGGTGGGTGTTATGCAGTGAGTATGGAGTTATGGTAAGAGTTATCACTCCTAGTTTATTGTGGAAATTTGTATAGTGAAATGAAGAAGAAATGTATTGGTTCCTAATGCTTGGGTTTGTATGGGGCTGGGTCAAAGAAGCTGTGTTTTAGAAAATCTTGTAGCAAATATTTCAAAACCAGAACTATCAAAGTAGAGATGGTATTTAACTGCAGAAGAGCAAATTTAATTGCTGTTTTTCAGAAAGTAGAAAAAGATGTTTCTGGCTGCCTGAAAATGATTAATTTTTTTTTTCCATAGCAAAGCAATAGAGAATGCTTTTTAAAGAATCAAAGGCAGAGAGACAAATGGAATATGTGCAAATGGATTTATCAGAGGTTGTATATGCCAGACTAAATTAGGATCTGCCTTTGATAAGATAAAAGACCTTGTTAAAAATTTCAGTAGTTCTGTCTCAGGAAGCTGAGGCACACCAATGACACTTGCTTTTGATGGAAAGTGGGGAAGCCTTATCATTGCATAGGATTACAGTAAAATGTGGGTGACTGGGAGGACTTGAATAGTGGGGATGGATTTATCAGTTAGAACTTTCACAGGAAACTAGTGACTCATTTGTAGGGGATGACAGCTGAGGAGAAAGCCACTCTGACTTGCTCCCGCATAATGACAGCAGCAACCTGTGATGTGATGCAGCTGTGGAGAAGGCAAATGGTGTTCTAGATAACTTAAGCAAAATATTTTGGAAGCAGTAGGGAAATATGGGTGCCATTTTATAGCTCGCCAGGGAGATTTCATCTGGACTGTGTCTGATGGATTCTGCTTGAGGCAAGTGGGTTCTCAGGAAGAGCTATAGCAACTTGATGCTCTTATGTATCCTTGTCTTGGTTAATTCTGTCATAAAACAGGTGCCTTAAGAAATTTATCTTGCTCATTGAGTGATGCACAAGGCCTGAAAAGGACCATTATTGGATTTCTGCATTCAAAAGAAAAGGCACCTGAAAACTAAGGGGCAGCTTTCCACTTTTGAGATGGAATTGAATAGTTTCCAACTAAGATTAAAGAATTTAAATAGCAGGCAATCTTCCTACGTTCCTGATAGACTACAGTGTTGTCTGGTAGTGTCTGTTAATTTTTTTTAAGTGTTGCAATTACCTTTAGCTCTGTTGAACTTGAGGGCTGCAAATAATCTATTAAAAAGAGTACCAGACATTCCTGTAATTAAATGATACAAAGCAATGGATGTTATTCTGTGGTGTCGTTTTTTATATAGAAAGTGTTCTATTGGGAGAAGCTAATTTTACTCAAGTTACTTACAGGAGTTGATTCAAGAGATCCATCAGATCACTCAGTTCCATATGATAAAGGTAGTGGAAGATGTGAATGCAGAATTTATCTCCAAGGCCCATTTGCCTTGTGCTGTTAATGCATAAAGCTGCACTTCTTAGTCTGTGCACATCTATAACTTCTGATGTTCCACTCAGCAGTTTCCATCTGCCTTAATATTCAGTGATTAATCTCAAGGGCTTAAGATGCTAGTTCACATTGAAAGGATATCTTCTAGTATTCAATCTATGCTGCCTATAGAGCTAGGGACTTCCATTTGATAAAATTGCTGTATTTTGCATTAGTTGTTTGAAAGCAATAAACTATAGAGGCTTGTAAAGTCGTGCTGTCAAACTCTGCTCTAATTCATCTAGATCACAACCTTTATGATAAAGCGTTAGGATTTTTTTTTTAATCTAGCTTGTAATCATCTTTACATCTTTATAAGCTTGCAGTCATCTTTAAGATGGATGGTGATATATTTAGGTACTGACATACTCTAGATTCCTTAGATGTGTAGAATCTGAAATACCTATTAACTCTGCCTTCTTAAAAGCTCAAAGATATTTTCTCATTAATGTTGGCTTGAGTGATTGCCCAGTAGATTTCATTGTGCATGGACTGTTTAACTAGAATACTCAAAATATGTTAGTGTTGTATTTTTTTGCAAGGGCAAACCAGACAGAACTCATTAATCCGGAGGTTTAGAGCACTCTTGAAAGAAACTGGTAATTTAGCGGTGTGGCAAAGTGCACTAACACGAATCGGAATGTTTCAGTATGACATTTGATAGGAAGAGACTAACAGACCATGTATCTCTTTATTCCCCTTTGCCTAGCCATTTTCCTCTGAAGTAGTTGCCCAGTTTTATCTTTCTTAATTTTGTAGGTTGACTAAAAAATGCTACTTTGATGTTTTGCAAATTTCTTTATCATGTTAGTATTTAAGTTGAGGGGGAGAGAAATACCATTAAACAGAGGGGCTTTTTGTTTTCTTTTCTTTTTTCCTTTTCTCTCTTTCTTTGTGTATGGCCAGTGAAAAATTCTCCAAGCTTAACAGCTCTGGATCCAGAATAACTGCTGAGACTTACTGTGGTTTGATGATGATGCAATCATTACCAGTAAGTCTTGACCATTAAAAAGGGGACGTTGTGCCTAATCAACCTCATAACCATCTACAAAGGAGTGACTGGTTTGATAGGTGAGGGGAGAGCATTGTCTACATTCACTTCAGTAAAGCTTTTGACACAACATATTCATAAAAAAGCTTATTCATAAAAAAGCTTATTAAGTACAGGCGAGATGAGAAGACAGTGAGGTAGATTGGAAACTGGCTGAATAGAGAGGTGGGAAGCCACAAATCTGATGAAGTTCAAGACGGAGGGGTGCAAAGTCTTGTGCCTGGCCCCATGCACCATTATGTTCTGGGGGACCATCCAGAGGGTGGATTCTCTTCAGCTTTGCAGAAGAGGCTCTGGAGTGCTGGACAACATCAAGTGGAACGTGAGTCAACCATGTGCTCGTGTAACAAGGAAGGCTGATTGTATTCTTGGCTGTGTTAGGATGAATGCTGCTATCAGGTCAAGAGAGGTGATCTCTCCTCCATACCACTGAGGCCACATGTGGTGTTCTGGGCCCTATTCCAGGCTCCGCAGCACGGGAGACTGGAGAAAGTCCAGTGAAGGCCCATTAAGATGATTACAAATCTGGAGCATCTGTCCTGTGAGGAAAGGCTGAGAGAACTGGGACTGCTCAGCCTGGAGAAGTGAAGACTCAGTGGTGGTCTTATTAATGTACATAAATACTTGAAGGGAGGTGCAAAGAAAACAGAGCCAGGCTCTTTCTAGTTATGCCCAGTGACAGGGTACGCACCAGCTGAAACTCAGGAGGTTCCCAGTGAATATCAGGAAACTCTTTCTCTGTGAGGGTGACTGAGCAGTGATACAGAGTGGCTATGGATACTCCATCCCTGGAGGTACTCAAAAGCTGTCTGGACATGGTCCGGCCAAGGAATGCTGTGCTTGAGCTGGGGGGTTGAGCTGTAGTTCCCTTCCATTTTGAGCCATCATGTGGTTCTGTTGCTTCATTTAAATCAGAGAAAAAATATTTTCGTAGTAGTGAACTTTGGTAAAGGAAGCAGCTAAATTGCATCAGAGATAATTTTTTTAAATTTTATTATTTGTGAAATATACTAAGTGACCTCTTGTGTTATTTATCAGGTTTTAAGATTGCATGGTTTTGCAAATCCAAAGATGGTGCGGCAGCACCTGTAGGTTTGATTGTAATAGTTAATGTTTAAATCTATATGAGTATTTTAGTATGAATTCATTGCATAAAGCTTGAACTATTACTTGGTAATTACAAGTAATTAAGTTTAGGGGTTGATACTAGACTTTTAATGTTTCTTGTTAATGAGAAGCTAGGCCCACCACAGCTAATTGAAACAGATAAAAAAGGATTTTTAAGGTTTTTTTTGGGGACATATTTTGTTGTATACATAAGCAGACTGACCTAACTTTTAAAGTAACATTTAATAAGGCAAAAATATTTTGGGGAAATGTTTAAACAAATATTATGAGTTTAATATTTATGATGAAGATGAAAAAGTTAAAACTGCCTATACAAAAATAAAACTGTTGAGGAGTAGTGTTCATTTGTAGCAAAGTCCAACAGCATTTTGCATGTAGCAGTAGCTGAAGTCTGGATGGCTGTTGCTGGGGTAAGCCTTGATTGGAATGGGAATGTGACCTGAGTGCCCAGTTGAGTCCAAATACTTAGAAGCTGTGGTTGAAATGATAAATAATCACATCCTGGGGTGTACACCTTAAATGAAATCTTTGAATTACTCACTTCGTAAAATGTACCAAGTTGCTGATTTTGTCTAGTGTATCTAGTTTACCTCTCCAGTAGTGAAGGAGAGAGGCATTTTGCTGGTCTTGCAAAGCTTAACTCCCAGAAAAGAGACCAATGTGTATGTCTGGAGATGACCAACAACCATATCTGAAACATGAGAGGGTTTAGTGAGAAGTTTTTTGAATACTAATTTGAAAAAAGGGAATAAAAGATGGCAAAGAGTATAAATTGTTTTCACTCCTTTGGCTTAAAAGTGGTTCTATTAAAGCAAGCCTCCTGTGCCCATATATGATTTACTTTATTCATTTTATTTTCGAAGTGCAAAGGGTCACTTGTGTCTCTAAGCCCCGAAGAACCACTGTAGTTAATCCGTTCCATTAAGGGCTCCAAGTTTCTGAGTTTGAGAAAGCTGGATTTAGCTTGAGAATGCTGTACTGCTGGAAGCTCAATCCAGCAGCAAGAAGCTCGGGGGCCTGGCAGGGGTGAGGGGGGAGCAGTAGTGGTCTCGTGCCCCAGCTGGGAGTGCAGGGTGGGAGCGCAGGGTGGGTCAGGGCCAGGTCAGTACCCAGCACTGTGCCCTGGCAGGGTCCTGCTGCAGCTTTCATTAGCCAGTGGTACTTGGCAGCACTGCACTTGCAGCCTTTAGGACTCAAGCCACAGGGCAGGTTTTGGCCTTTTTTTAAGAGCTAGCTACTTACTGCTGCATCAGTAGTCTTTCATTATACCATTGTCCAAAATATGCAGTTGAGCTCTTTCTTCACCATTTTGCCTCACTTGGCTACCTGATGCTACCTGAGCATTGAAGAGATTTTTTGGTTTTAAAAATGTAGTCTCTGTTTTTTTTTCCTTTTCTTCCTCCTTCCCACCCTGCCCCCCCAGTGATTCTGGACACTTCCAGGGCTGCAGTTTTGTGAGGGCCTAGGACAGAATTTCCCCTTCTATCCTCAGTTTGCTTGTTTTCTAGGACTAAATACTTGACATTTTGCATTGCACTAAAAAAATTGAAAAGACAACAAAGAAGCTTTTTTTAATCATTTAGTTAATTTTTTTTTTTTGTTTTAAGCAGATCATGTTCATCACTTGAGTTAAGAATTTACTTTGATACCTTCTCCACTGTTTTTTTGTTGCAGCATTATATGTAGATTTTGTTTATTGTATTTTATTATTTATAATGAGTAAATAATGTGTGAAATATACAGCTTCATATCTGTAGAGGCTCTATGAATGCTTTTTATTCTCTGGTTCTTGTACTCTCCACAGATTGTTCTGATCTCAGGCTTTGCTTTTGATAGCTTGCCTCTTTATTGTGTGAGAGACAACAAAATCTAAATGTGCCATATGTTCTATCACAGTTTTCCTTAAAACTGTGGCTGACACCTGAGAGGAGAAAAAGTGTTTCCTCTGGTCTGTGTTGTGTAGAGTATCTGCTTCATCTAACTGACTTACAGGCACATCTACTGCCACCACTTTTTAGAGGATACATTTGTATACCTACAAAAATAAGAATTAAAAGAACAAACTTATATGTGTATGCAGATACTTGACTAATAAAATATTGTAGTGGTAATTCATCAAAAAATACTTTTTTGTCTTAAAAACTTTGTAATTTATTCTTACATTACAAACATAATGCTCCCAAAGGTGTGGGGCTTGCTTTAGCTGCAAGAATATTTGCAGTGCAGGGTAAACCTGCCAGGAGGATGTGGAAAAAGTCTGTTAAAGGTATGCATGTCATGACTTCTCTCTGGTATTAAGTATTTTTTGTTCTCTTTTAAACAGGAGAGGTACTATAATCAGGAAATACTAGATGAAATTCTTTGTCTTTTATTAGCACTGGAATTCCAAGATACAGCATCACTTGGTGACCTGATGAATAGTAGTTGTCATTTAATGACTGGCTAGGATTACTTTGAAAATAAAGGTCAAAATTTTATCTTTCGTCTCACAACTTGAAAAAACCACTAGCGGTAGATGAAAAGAAGAACTGTCCCTCATATCCCTTTCGAACCTCAGATTTTATTATGTTTCTAAAGTGAAGAAAATGCAATCATGCACTAAATTACATTTGAAACATTTCTTTGAATGAGCTGCTTCTGCTGACATCTGTATTTGTTTATTTGGTGTAGACATCAGTGTCACCATCAGAAATAAGATATTTTTGGGACTCCTAGACATTGTGCAGCCCTTCGTATACTGCTGTCAGGAGCTTGATCAGTAAATTAGTTTAGTAGTACTGGTAACAGATTTCCAGGGATTACGCCACTGTCTCTGATTCAGAACACTGAGCTTGCATACAGGAATTCCTGAGCACCCCTATATTATAGAATACACACTATACTGTATAAGAATGATAGAGAAAGTTGCTGGAAACTGTCATTACAACATCACTGAGTCCTGTGTAATTTTCTGCACCATTTGGAAAAAAAATTAAGTGATCAGTGTGCATTTGTTACAGGGCGCCTGGATAGATGTGATGATGGCAGTGACCTAAAGACATTCACAGACCTAAAGACTTTTTTTGATCTTATGGTACATTTGATTTTTTTTTTTTATCTTATGGTACATTTTGATCATATGGTACATGTTGAACAGAGTGGGCATTAGGAGAGTTGCAAAAAAGATAGTGCTTCCTTTTCTCATGGATATGTGACAGCAAATAAACTTAACAGAATGAGGAAGTTTAGAATAAGCAGAACTTCAGAGAGTGGTATAGTACAGCAAAATCAGGTGACAGTGTTAAAAAGCTTCTCAAATTGAGATGACTTAGGGAATTTTTCTTAAATCTGGAAGCATGATTATGATTATTAGAAGGTGAGGCAGAATCATTGCATGAATTGCCAGTGGACTTGCCATCTGTGCTGGAAGTCTAGCAGTGAGACTGTAGGATATTTTTTAGCTAAGATAATAACAACAATCACAGGCCTTTATTCTGTGCTTTTGCTTTGCTTTCCCAAAGCAACCAGCCCTGGGAATTGTAGTCTGTTATGCAAGGAGCCTAAAACAGTGCAACTGAACATGTAGTCTGCTGTCTAATTATACTAAGTACTGGTGGGATGGTCTCTTCATCTGCTTACAAGAATTGTGCCAGAAAATGTCTGCTTCAGGTAGATCTCTAATGAAACCATGAACTGATACTTTGCTGGAAATAGTTTCAATATCTGTTTATATTCAAAGAGATGCAAAACTCTTTTATTAATAAAAGAAATTACTTACAATTCATAATTCTCAGTACTTTGCGTGTATAACTAAAAAACTCATGTAGTTTTTGTCTGACAGTTTATAACAAGTGGCACAGATTCATGGAAGAGGCTGTAGTGCCTTCAGTTGAAAGCAGTTTTTTAGTTTAATTACTACCCAGTGAGTCTCCTCTGCATGATCACATCACACCTCTAAGCTGATCAATATTGTGTTTAGCTATTTGCTAGCACTTAATGAGATTTCTTACTGAACTTGGAGTGCAATGTACATCATCTCATGAAGGCTAGCAGCTTCTCAGATGTGTTGAAAATCAGCAATAACATTTTAGTAAAAACTTGGGCTGGTCCAAGCAATTAATAAAAGAGCATGGAGAAGGGGTAACCATCTTTGGGAGATGTGCATAGGAAGGGGCCTTGGACTTCCATAGTTTTCTGGAAGAAACTGCCTAAACACTGCCCTCTAGGTTACATTGTGTTTTTCCATCATTTCAGTTGAACGTGGGACCAAAAGAACTGTCTGTACTGGATGATTTTGCATTTCCTGGCACTAGAAGGAACACAAGGGCAAACCTGTCTGCGTAGCTTAATATTTAGACTGCTTCCTTTAGGCACTGGGGAGACAGCTTTAGGATCTGAGATGTGCTGAAAGACTGATTAAAATGAAGCTGTTAGATTTAAGAAGAGATTCTTCGATGTAAGGGGAATTAAATTTTAACTCCCATGTAGTGGATGAGCACTACAGGCACTTGGCCTTTTATATGGCGATCACTACTGTCACCTTCATCTCCTGGATAGGCTTTCACAAAGAGGTTTGATCTTCCTGCTTCTTCAAATGCGACAGTCGCCTGCCTTCGGAATGCAGTTGTAGGCTTTGAGCCTTGAGTAAAGGAGGCATCTGCAGCTTTTACTTGGGCTTTAAGCTGGAAAAGTCAGAGAGACTGTAGTACTCAGTAGATTGCTTCTTGACCTTAGGCAGGGCCTTGGTCAGTGTTTGTGCTTTCTGTAGCACCACCCCATTGCAGCTTCATTTACCTTTGGATTTTTGTGGGAGGTTTAAGTGATCAGCCTCAGGTTTTTGAGTTAGTCTGTAATATTGTGTTTTTCTTTGACCAACTGATAAGAATGTAAGTACTTAACTGAATTGGAGTCCCCAGTTAAGTGATAACAGATATTATTTGTGTCTCAAACCAGAATCCCCTTCTGAATGCTTCTCCATCCTGTTTTCTTCAGTCACAATATCATTTGAAACCTGCCTGTTGTTTTTGTTGCTGTTGTCGCTCCCGTTATGCTCTTTGAAAGTGGTGGCTGGGAGTTGAGAAAGGCTACATTTAACTCCACTACTCTAGAGCAGTTTCAGTGTGGAGCATTCCCCCAGGGCTAGGATGGGGGAGAGATAAATAAAACATGAACAAATAAAGAAGCTAGAGTAATTTTAAAACCAGTCTAACCAGGATAAGCTTTCTTACTTGTGTCTTGAAGACACAGTCAGGGCCTTATCGAGGTATTCACTTTGTGGCTATAATGTCTCTGCATAATGAATATAAATGAGCACAACAAATAGTATGGAGAGAAACAGAGCAAGATGAAATAGTGCTCACTTATGCAACAGGTATTAGTGGAAGAGGGAGGAGCAGAATTGAGACCTTCAAGTTTTAATGGGAAATAAAAACTGTAAAACAACTTTTGGGGTGTTTTATGATACTGATGAATTGATGTCACAATACTACAGTTCAGAAGGAAAATGCTACTCAGTGTTCACAATTATGTGCTCACATACTTACAAGTAGATGAAGTACAAGTGAAATCTGAGGAAAGAGCCTGGACCTGCAGCTCCTGTGCTGGAGCTCTTCCCTGATGCCTTCACTGCTACTCTCTCCTGCACCACTGTGATTTGAAAGAACTTTTGTGCGGTCCTCAGCGTCTCCAAAACACACCTCCCACTTTATGGTAGCTCTTTACTACCTGTGAAGCCAGGCTTCAGAAATGATGAAAATGTACTGTGGACAGAATTGTACCTCACATGTAACTGGCTGACAAGAGTGGGCTTCTTGTCGATGCTATCTTCAGCAAAACTGAAAATGAAATTAATATAGAGGAAATAAAGTGGCTTCAACCCCTGCTTTGAGTTCCTAGTGTTTTTGTGATAGTGCTTTTTTCTCTGCTGCAGTCCAATGTGACTCAATACTTCCTTGAAAATACTGTCTTTCATGGATGTAACTATATGCTTGGCCAATAGCAGTTTGAAACAAGTTACAGCTCCCAGAATGTCTTCTCCTTCCGTTGTTATAATGCTATCAAGTTATGACCTGGAAACTAGAGATTTAAGATGGGTGGGACTGTCATGGGGAGTGTATGTGTATATGCTGCTGCAGGGATCAGTATAAGTTAGGTATACCTGGATTAAAATTAAATAAGACAGGTTGGTACCAGCAGCAGGCTAGTTGTAGCTGTTTGGTGCCCAATAAAAGACCAATTTACTTTACAATGTAGTAATATATTTTTTTTCTTATTTTATGTGTTAAATAAAATCAGCCAAGTAAATTTTCCTTACTGAGCCTGCCTCTCCAAATGCTAATTGCTGATGGATGGTTATAGAATTTGCTTATAATTATACACTACTCACAACAAGAGATTGTGAACTTATTTGGTGCCTTCCCAGAATTTTATTTATGGTAGTTCAAGGATGTAGTTTAGAAAGCTTCCAATTTCAAGACAAAATTACTTTCCTGATTAGATGGAGTATATAGAATCCTGCATGCAACCAAATAAATGACTGTTCTCTATATATCACTGGATGCAAGTGCAGGTTTCTGGTAAGCTGTTTTTCAGAATACAGTATTTGAAGAATCAGAGGTTTTTCTCTTAAATTTGGAGGTGGTGGCTGGTTCACTTTTATGTCCTTCTGTAGAGGCAGCTATATGTTGTTTTATGCCATTTACAGAGAGTGGCCTTTTCTTTTTCCTGTGGTGGTTTAAAGCATGTTTACACTGCATGTAACATATTTAAAACATGTTACAGCATGTGTGGTGACTCTTTCTGTGTTAGCCTAAGACTGAGGGTTCTGGGAGGCTTGATGCAGACATGTTAAGTTGATATAAGTATTCCATCCCACTTGAAGCTCTTTGGACTGCCAGTCTTTTAAGTGCCTTATGGGACGATAAGACCTAGAGGGGTTTTTTGTGCTGCTGTGCTCCACAGACTTTGATTTTTTTTCTTTGTTTTGCTGAATTGTGGGCAGATGTAGGACAGTAGCATTGTGCTGTTACCAACTCTTCCCCAGTGTGGTGAATTCTCCTCAGTCAAGCCAATAGTTTGGTGTTGCTTTTTTTTTTTTTTTTTCCTCCGTGTGGATATCTTAAGAAAGTGTATTCTGTTTTGTGGTCTGTGAGTAGTTTTCAGAGGCATTATATAATGTGGAGGGTTCTTGTCTTTGAATCTGCACAAGATATTTTTGCTATTGTGTGGACTTATCTTACTGCTCTATCAAACTTTTTTCTGGTACTGCAAATTAAGAAATTGGTGCACAAGAAGCATATGAGAATTCTATGTGATCTAAGACTATCTGCACTGAGTGCAAAATTTTTCAGTTTGTATTCTTACAGAAACCCCCTGGATTTGTGTAGTAGGTGATGGTGTTTCCAGCTGAGAAGCAGCTTACAGGATTGAGCTCTGTAAAGTATTTCAGATATTATGAGCTGGTCTTTCCTCTCCTAGATTTTTTCAAAAGCCTTCAGAAATGCTATTTGGAGCACTGAAAAAGAAAACTAAGAGTTTCCCACAGTATAGAGTAACAAAAGTGCATCCATTGCATATAATATGTCACAGTGATGTATTTAACATAAATGAAATTAACTACCCAGTCTTGATCTTGACACAAAGACAAACCGTCCCTCATGTGTCCACTCTGTTGTGTCCTTGGGCTCTGGCTGTACATCAAGAGTTTCTGCCCCATCTGGGAAACAGCAGATGCTTAGCAGCAAATCAGCATATTTTCCAGAAAAGCCTTCACAGAAGAAAATTGTCTTCTCTTTGCTGTGCAGACTGGGAGTAACTTGCCTGTTTTGCACACAAAATATTTTTTACTTTCAGTCTGCTTGCTTGCATATATGAATGGCCTCAGGTAAAAACCTTACCTACAGACGTATATTGGTTGAGTTTTGCCTTGGGTTCAAATTACAGTGTGGATTGATAATATAAATGGATGTATGTTGTATGTTGTGCAATTTATGCAGGAGGAAAAAGGAAAAAAGACCTAGAAGGCACTATGGAAGGGCAGCTATTTTTATTTCTCTATGTTATGTTTTAATTTGCTCTTAACTGTGGGTTTCTCTGTGACTGAAACACTTGCATCTCCTAGTTTTCACAGATTTGCTGAATTATGACATGCAGAGTAAAAAAATTGCAAATGTCAAGTACTGTATTTAAGCATGTATTTAGTGATAGTTAGGTTTGCATATAGTAATAATAAACATAATTTAAACAATAGAAATAAATATGAACTATGTATAAATAAGAGATAATAACAGTAATAAATATAAATAAAATATTTTTTCTGCATTGTTACCTAACTGTATTTCTAGAAATAGAATTGCCTAAAACTCTAAAACCTAAAAAACCCCCCCTTAACAGCTTCTTAAGTTCGATTTGTTGAGCTTACCTATTTTCAGTGGCATTTGTAGAGGAACTAAACTGGAGAACGTGTGGTGACCTAAACTCCATACTTCTGCCATCTCAATTGTTTTAAACACTGTCCAGGTTTCCTGTTGCTGCTGGGATCCGTGTCCCTGGTTTCCTGTACCTGATAGCCACGCAGAAGAAACTTGAGAGGCAGCCTGGGTTGCATGGGCAGTGAAGAGCTTGATCTGCTCATTCCTGTGATGTTCAGGGAGAAGTACCATCTCCTCTGCTCCCACTTCAGGTGTTCAGGCACTGTTAATGAACTTGCAGTTTAAACATTAGAAGCACTGTTCTAATCTAGCTACAGTTTATCAGGTTCTCTTCTATTTCCATGTGGTATCTCCTAAATGTTTTGAGTTCCTTATCACCCTGATGACTTCCCCATGGTTAGCCCAGTTACCTTGGAAACCAGTTCACCCGCACATCTAATCTCTGAACTGATGAAATAATGTGTAGTGCTTGCAAATTAATTTGAAGAAAGTGTTCTCCTTTCTTAATTAAAGAGTGTTGATCTCTTTGTTCCAAAAGTGTCAGAATTTCAGAGGGTTTTTTTCAGGTTCAGGTAAAATGTTGTATTTGTTTTTATTTGTAGGCCTTGAAAACCTGGCAAAGAAAATTAACCTTATCCTGTATTTTGAATAAGAGGTAGATATCTCTTGAAACCAACTGCTTGCAAGTAAAAATTAAAAAAAATATGAAGAGGCATAAAGCTGTTCACTAATGGTGAGGCTAATTTATGCAGCTGTTCAGTGTAGCAGCAGCATTTAACTGCTTGGTGATAGTTCAAAAATGTGTCCTTGTGCAGTTGTGCATAGCTGCTGCTCAGTCACAAAGAGGAGATAAAAAAAAGTAACAAAAAGATACTACTTTTTTCGGTTTAGCTCCTTCTTTAGGTTTCCACATGTAATTGCTGGTATTGTGTTCATCTCTACACTATTAAAGTTTAAATTTTTAACTCATATAACAACACTAGAAGTTGTATCCAGTTTTTGTGATGAGAAGAAAACCCACATAAAACCTCTGATTTTTCTCATTATCTTATTTTTTTATCTCATCTTATAAAAATTTATTGTAATGATATTGAGAGGTTTGTAATGATATCGAGGTTTTATCAGGGATGTGGAAATTGAATAATTTTATTCTGAAAAAAAAGAGCAATATTTTATTTTCAATGTAAACTTACTTATTAATTATTTCTGGGGACCTTTCCTGAAAATTAAACTGTTCATAAGAGAAAGCACGATCTGACACCAGAGTTCATTGTGGTTTTCTAAGCAGAGCTCAATGTTTTTCTTTTCTGGTGTGTTTCAGATTTTGACAGGTTATATAGCAAACCATACATGCTGTTTCATGAATAATTTTTTAGAAAGTAATTTAATTTTAAGCTTATTCTGAATTGTGGAAAAAATACTCTCTTTGCAGTGATACTGTAAGTAGTTGATCTACTGTTTCTCATTCATGCATTTTTTTGTCAGTATGGTCATCTGCTTCTCCCTCTTTTTGACACATTCAGGTCATTGAAGAATTTCCTGAGGGTGCTGAGGGCTTTCATATATTGTTAGATATGTTTATTCCAGAGTTTAGGTAACAAATTTTCATCCTGAAAATTCATCAGACTCAAAGAGTTCCAGAATTTTTAATAAGGGTTTTTTTTCCCCAAAGCTTTATCAAGTTTGCAAACTACTTAATTGGGAGGAAAAACACGAGGGAGCAGTATTTATATACTTAGCTGAAAAGAAATGCAGTTTTTCTTGTTTGATTAGTCTACTTATGGTTACATGCTAAGATTCTAATAATTAGTGACCAAAGATTTGGGGACAGGATTTGCAAGGGAATTTTGTTAAGATTCCTAGAAAATCTCTCAAAAACTTAGGATCTTGATGGCAAGTGATGAATCAGTTTCTTTTTCTCCACATATCTCTGGGAGAAAATGTGTGTTGTAAGACTTGTACTTTCTGTTACTTGAGAAAAAAACCCAGTATGTCTGAAATCAGAAGAAAACATGCTATACACTGAAATGATAAACTTTCAGTTGGTGTGGATTTACACTAAATCAGCTTTAACTGTGTTAATTTTTAACTACTGAAGTACTGAATATGAATGGTATATTTTCCAGTGTTTTCCAAGCATTTAAAATAAGCAAGAAGGCCATCAGGAGTAGTTAGCATGGATTCACCAGTGAAAAGTCATGCTCAGGCAGCCAGGTGCTGCTGGTGATGAAATGACTCACTTCATCAGGTAGGTGAGGGGAGGGCAGTGTATCTTGGCCACCTTGACTTCCTTAAGGCTTCCAACAGTCTTCCTGTGGCATCTTCACAAAGAAGCTGACAAAGTGTGGGCTGAAAACGGACTGACAGACAGACTGACTGACTGGCTGGCTGAACGCAGAGGCACAAAGCCTGACTGGAGAACGGTAACTAGCAGTGTATTCCAGTGTTTAATATGTTTCCTGTGCAAAATCTTCATTAGTGATTGGGATTATAGAGCAGAGTGTACCCTCAGCAAATTCACTGATGGCACAGATCTGGGAAGAGTGACTGATGTGTCAGACGGTCATGCTGCTGTCCAGAGGGACCTCAACAGGAACCTCGTGAAGCTTAATAAGGAAAAATGCTAAATTCTGCACCCATGGTGAGCAACCCATGTAGCAGTTTATGCTGGGGGCTGCCCAGCTGGAAAGCAGCTTTGTAGAAGAGGACCTGGGGGCCTGGAAAGCCCAGATTTGAACATGAGCCAGTGATGCGTCATTTGTGTGTACCTAAGGAAAAAGCTGTTTTACTGTGAGAGTCACTGAATGCTGGTTCAGGGTGCCCAGAGAGATTGTGAAGCCTATGTCCTCGGAGATCTTCAAAAGAGGACTGGACATGGTCCTGGGCAGCTGGCTCTAGGTGGCTCTGCTTGAGCAGGGAGGTTGGACCAAATGATCTCCAGAGGCCCCTACCAACATAAAAAATTCTGTTAAACTTGTTTTGAGCACTTCTGTAACTTTAGTCTGTATATGTAGCAGTGAAGTGGGTTTTTTTTTTTTCTGCTTGTAGGTTAGCAAATTGGGCAAACAAGTCCTGTCAGTGTGTAGGTTGAAAACAGCAGTCAGGCTGGTGAGAAACTACTCAAGAACTGAAGAATATTTTCATTAGTGATGCTGATTAGAAAAAGCAACTGTGGAGATGGTTGTGTAAAATTTGGAGGTGTAAACATTAAAGACATGACCTTGAAGATTGGTGTAACAGCCATGAGTTTACAGTCTAGTCAGAAGGGCAATCACTTTTGAGTTTATGACTGATACCTCCTGGAAACTCAGGAGAAATGAGGAAATACCTGGATTCCCTGTTAGTCATAGCTAGTACAGTTAGTATACTGAGGCTATACAGCCGCATACTAATCAAATGTGTATTACAAGAGATAACAGGGAGGCATTTGTAGTGAAGTGTTGGAAAAACCAACCAGGGTGACTGTTTACAATTCCAAGGTCTTCCATTTAAAAAACTTCCCGCACTGGAGTATGGTGATGGACAAAGCTGATAGTCATGGGATCCAAGAAAGCCATGAGTGCATTTAAGATGGAAAGTAAAGGATGGTTTTCAACACCAGACCAGTGTGCCTTGAATCTTAATATGGGGATAGGGGGCATATAAATAATATTAAGGTAGACTCCAGTAAATCCATGAAGGAGATTATAAAGTACACTGCAGGAGCAGGAGAAATAGAAGAAACCTTCTGGTTTCTCTGCATGTTGCAGTATCCAAAATGAAATGTCTTAGCTTCTCTCTATGTGCTGAATCCAGTCAGCGGCAGAAGAATTAAAGCTTGTAGAAGCATGCTTTTCCACTTCATTTTGAGCAGGTTTATAACACAAGAGCTGTGGATTTTTCTAACATGTTAGAACTGACAAACTTGTCATATATAAAATGCCACTGCTATCAAGTATAGTTCTACTTGCATAGTGAAGTTCATATTCAGTCAAAAAGCTGCAATAGAGCTATCCTGTTTTCTGTCAGGGTAATTAATTGAACCAAGAAACACAGAACCTGAGATTTCTGATATGATTGCAACAGTGGATGCTGCCTCAGAGTATAGGGCTAAATACTTCAGTGGACATCTAGGCAGCTTGCCTATTTTTTGCTACATCCTTCCCTGTAAGTGTTTCTAGGCAAATACATTGTGAGCCAGCTTTCCACTGTGAACAGGTGATGCACAGCCTCTCCACATCATAGAAAAGCCTGAATAATGAGAAAAAGAAACCCTTTTAGTAAGGAAGGTAATTTTTCTACTTCATTTATATTTTAGAGTTTTCACGTGTTTATGGGTAGAAGTGAATAAAGCATTTCTGAAGTTGATTCAGATGTAAAACTTTAATTTCTGATTGGTTCTGTGCCACCTGGTTTTGTATTCTGTATTGAGGTACAGGAACAAAATTTTCCAGATTGTTAATGATAGTCTGTCTTGAGTGTTACCTCACCAAAGGTAGGTAGGTATCTGAGAAAAATAGGTAAAAATTGATGGGAGGCACTCACCATAAGGTTTATGGACACTGACAATCTAGTCACTATAGTCAGTGTAATTAATATAGTCCTAAGGTATATGTCTGCAATAGATAGGTGAATTACTTTGCAAATCAACCTGTTTATTCTCTACAGTGATTGTGAAGTTTAACTTAGCTTTTAAAATACTGAGAATTAAAGAAAACTGAACTGCTATGTGACAGGTCATGTGAGATAGACTGCCATTACTTAAGAGTTCATGGTATTCTCTAAGCCAAGTTTCAAGTGCATTAGGGTTCTGTTTTAAGTAAACTCTTTTTTTACATAGCATTTGTAACTGAAATAAAATTGCAGACTATAGAATCATCTTCTTTCTCCTGGGTTTTTAGATTTAGTATCTGAATACTTAAGAGCTCAAAATTAAGAACTTTTCTGATTATGTCATTAATGATTCTGAGCGTTGGTTTTGCATCTTACATCACAGCTGTGTTGAAAAGATAGTTTATCTTTTTTGGGGGTTGGATCCTACCTAATAGTTAACTTCCTAGGTTTTTGTTGGAAGGGTATTTTTCAGCATATAACCATCTCATTAGTTATCTCAGATATTCTCAAGGAAATGGAAGTAATGTTCTGCTGGACTATTCTGAAAGCTGATTACTTTTTAGAGCAATCACACCAGTGGGATTATTATACAGGGTATTTAATGGCATTTCTGCACAACTTCAGAACTTCAAGGTAATTGGAACCATTCAGTGGTTTTATTTCAGTAAAGCACTGTTCATTGTTTTTATTTCAGTAAAGCACCAAAGTAGTTGAAAAGTATATATAAATGTACATTCTAAAATTTAAAAATGGCATTTGAGAAGACATAAGAGAAAAAATTGGTGTTAAATTATTATAGTGTAATTAATTTGGGATCAGTTTTCTCTCAAATATATCACAAACCGTTCACCTCTTCAGTAAGTTAAAATTATTTTAATGTGCTTCAGGAGTTGGAGAGAGACTTTTTTCTATTACTAGTATTCTCTACTTCGTCACCACACACTTTTATTTTATTTTATTTTCGTCACCACACGCATTTATTTTACTTCTCTTGCAAAGTGCTGCATGTCTGAACAAATTAAGTACTGAATTATCATAGAATACCAGGTTTGAAGGGACCTCAAGGATTATCTGGTCCAGCCTTTCTTGGCAAAATCACAGTCTAGACAAGATGGCCCAGTACCCTGTTCAGCTGGATCTTCAATGTGTCCAGTGTTGAATAATTCACCCCTTTCCTGGAGATATTATCCCAATGACTATTTTTTTTCATTAAGAAAAATTTTCCTCTTGTGTCCAGTCAGAATCTCTTTAGGAGTCACTTGTACCAATTACCCCTTAGATTTTCCATGTGGCTCCTTGTAGAAAGGGAATCTCCAATCTGCATCTTCTTTGTAGCCACCCTTTCAATACTGGAACATGGTGATAAAGGTGTCCACTAAGCCCTCTTTTGTCAAGGCTGAACACACCCAGTTCTCTCAGATATTTTCCTAGAACAGGCTTCCTGGTCCTTTTGGTAATCTTTGTGACCCTTCTCTGAACCCTCTCCAGCCTGTTCACATCTTTTTTGCATAGTGAGGGCCAAACCTAAACACAGTGTTACAGGTGTGGCCTGACAAATGGTAAGTGGAGACCTTTTTAGTTACAGATGGCTCTTAAGAGAAGTAGCACTGACAATGGAAGGAAAAGTAAGAATAAAAGATGCGTGAAAACATAAAGCAAATTCAGTATAAATCTGTTTGTTTTGTGTGCTCCAAAAAACTACAAACTCTGCATATTGAGCAGTAAGAGCCATTAAAACTTTCTAGTGTGTGACTGTTCATGCCAGCTATTAATACCCTCAATCTAGAGGCAGTCTGGAATGGTCTGTTAATTGCTGATAGGTTTGTGAAGTGTCTAGGTTGTGCTTCTTCAGCTGTATCTTTTGGTGGACAACAGATTTCTCCTGGCAAAGGCCACCTTTGCTTATTGACAGTCTTATTCAATGTTAGTTTTAAATTGATGGAGTATTAATCTTAGAAGGGTGGATCGTTTTTGGATCACTTTTGTAAGTATGCTGGTCTACTTTTAGATGATGTCATAAAAGCAACTATTTACTGTGTATCTAAGACTTCATATCTTTGCTATTTTAACTGTGCCTGATTATATTTTAATTAAATGATACATAGATACATTAAATGATAGTAAATGATAAATTTAGTATTTCCTTTCTTTTCTGTGGTAATTTCCTCTTCCCACAAAAAAAATAATCTGCAGTTAGTTTTTGTGAAAGTAGTATATAGCTGAAAAGAAATATCCAGGAGATACTGAAACATTCAGTCTTGATGTAAAATATCAGAATGTTGTATTAGTTCCAGTTAAAAATGTTTTGAATCAATTTGGAATTAAATCAACCTTTTTAGTGTCCCAAGGCAGCTTTAGTTAGATGGTTCATGTCTTTCACTTCCATTATGGCTTAGGCTCCACAGCTGGACAATATGTGTAATACTTCACTGCTGCCAAGTCCTTTGTTGTAGCAAGTCAGGAAGTAGGAAGACCAAAGTAGCACAGGAGATCTCCTGCCAAAGAATATTAAACTGCCCATTATGTTTTTTGAATTTTACATATGAATTATTATGTTTAGGTGAAAATCAATTTTTATGGCTGTACTTTGCATAATCTTCACTAGGGAAATTTTGATATTTATTGCTTTCTCCAGTGCTCAAGATTCAAACACTGTCTAATAGTTAAAACTATTGTTTGTTGACCTCTGTTACTGATCAGGGCTAAACTAAGCTTGTCCTGGACATGCTACTTTGCTTTCAGGAATGGACATTGAATGTACACTGGGAAGACAAAATGTCAAGCACTGATTTAGATCTCTTTGGGGAGACCTTCTTGGTGATGCATCCTTGCCTGTAGTTTTGCTTGTATTTTGTGAAACTCCCTGTGCAGCATTCTTCAACAAGCCCTGTGTCAGTGTTCAGTGTCTTCAGTGCTTTTAATTTAAGGAGATATTCCTCAAATTATCTTTCTGACTCCTGCTCTATGCTTAACATGCCTATGGATGAAAAGACTTGTGTCTCTCACTGTAAAGGTTTGTCTCCTGTTACAGTGCCAGTTTCATAAGATTCAGGAGTTTTTAGACCATTAGTTTAGATTGAATTCTTTTCGTATTTTGGCAGGTACTTTACATTGCACTGACAACATAAAAGACTCAAAAGAGCTAGCACAAATGACCTGGCTTTGTAGATTGAGTGTGTCAGGTTCTTGCTGATGTAACTATTCGCAGCAATATGAACTTTTTATTGCTATGAGTAATTTTTTTTTTCCGATTTTAGCAATGGACCCAGCTCTCAAATTCAGGTGCTAGCCTGGAGAAAGTCTTCAGTTCATCTGATATATTATATATCTGAGCTGAACATAACCTGTTTTCCATACCCTGTAATTTTTAGCTCATTCTTCATTCAGGCATTTCACAGTAGCTTTTCCTAACAAATTACCTCATTAAATTTAGTAAATAACACTTGTTCCACTCAGCTGCTTGCACCATTGGTTGTATTAAATAACTAATTAGATGCACAAGCCGTTTAATAAAAAAAAATTACACTCTCTGTGTTCTATAACCCAAACAATCTGACAGTTTCTGTAGCAGCTGTGAAGTAAAAGTAGTTCCAGTCACCAGGAAGACACTGTATTTGCTATATGGTAGATTTTAATGGCTTTGTCAATGCAATAATTTAAAGCTGGGAATCCATCAGGATTTTAATGTCTGTATATTATTTTACCTCTCTGCAGTTATTTGAAAAGCATACTCTGTTTTTCAGTTAGTAAAAATTATAGCCTCAACATTTGAATTCTCCTCATTTCGCTCATTTAAGCTTTTGTTTGCATCATTTTCCTGATGGATTAAGCAAGCAGCTGCTCTTTGATCATAGCATCTGTGCCCCTTATTTTGACTTGAAATTTCAAAATGTGCAGTTTGTGAAAGCTCTAAGCAAATGGATTTCTTTTGTCTTGTTCAAAAGAAAGCAGTTTGTATTAAGAGTGTTACTGATCTGTCAATGTTCTTACCATTTAGATGTATCCTTATTTTCCCTTTTCTGTACGTGGATGCAGAGTTCTTGGAACTGACAAGGAGTGTGACTACCTGAGAGAAATGGTTATTTGGTTGTCCATTAGTGAAAGGGCTTTGGAATAATTTTGCTAACTGAAATGCCAGTATAGATTGGTCTGACTAGCTGAGAGTGACAGAAAATACAGGCAGTTTGTGATGATGGCATTCTTTTGATAATGACAGAAGAAACAAGAAGCAGAAGAAAAATAGCATCCATCTACACACAGTCAAGTCTTGAGGGTAATGAAAATGAAGACTGTAGGCTAACTGTTATAAATGTATATGCCATTACTTGTTTTGGGTTTTTTTTTTTGGTTGTTCTAGACTCGTGTCCTACATGGATACAGTTTGTGGTTTGGCACATTGAATTGTACCCCAAAAAAAGCAGACAGAAGCAAATTTAATTGCTGAAGCTTAAATTACACAATGCACAATTCACTAGCTTTCAGAATAAGTATTGTAGTTCTAATTACCTGTTAACATTTAGAGGTTTAGATTTTCAAACTCCTGGGTTTGTTTTTTTTTTTTTTTTTAGCTGTTTATTATTGCCATAAGTTTTTTAAAAAGCTGAATGTTGTAGCCTTCATGTCTTTTCTAAAACTCTTTGTACCTCATACATTGGGGTAAACAGAAACTAATTATTCTTGGTTCATCCAGCAATGACTGAATTCTGCTGGTCTCAAAATCAGTGTGAAGAGGATGGTGTCAGTGACCTCCCCATGATTTTTTTTCCCTGAAAAGGGAAGAGGAAGGCCTGAAGTGACATATAGAGGTTTCTGTTCCTCTTATGTACTTAGGAACAAAATAATTGACAGATGTTAGCCAACTGTTCAACAGCTACCAAGGGTAGAACTGGGAAAGACCCAGGATACCCTGGAGCTAACAGGGACCAAGCTGTCTCTGTGGGAAGAAAAGGGTGAGTCAAAAAATCCTAATGTATTCTCTGTGCATGTAAACCAAATGTTGCCATTCTTGTATTCAGAGTTTATCTCAGTGGTCACTTCTGTCCCTTTGCTAACTGTCCAACATATTTTGCTTATGTTGCTTCATAGTTCACTGTGTAGCATTTATTAAATAGACATTTTCATTGACAAGTAGAAATTTCTGTATGTTTCTTCCCTTGCATCTATTAAGAGAAAGGTGCTAGTGAGGAGAAGGAGCAGGAAGCGTGGCTAACCAGCCACAAAACAGTATTTACTTTTACAGTGAAGATTCACGTTCGCCCTCTCCATTTCTAACCTTTGATGCCAGTTCAAGTCAAATCAAGGCTGCGCTTATTGACTTGCCAGCATTTCCTGACAGAAAACATTACTCTTGGCAAATTACAGAACGGCTAGGAGTATCAGACGAAATAATTGACGCTTCACTGCAGTAATATAAATGACCTAAATACCCAGTTCTAGTGGAGCCTTTGGGTGTGTTAGAATTTTAGACCTTGTGCAGAGTACAAATTGCGCACAATGTAAAAATGTCACCATAACAAACTATCTAACAGTCTTTAAGGAACTCTGTTAGTCAAAAGTATTTTCAAATAAATGTAAAGCCATTGTAATTGCTGTTTTGTTGATGGCCAGTAGCGTGTCGTCTGTGTAACCCCTCTGGAAGAACGTTAACTTTCATCTTTTCAGCATGCTGGCACATCCCCAAGGCTATGAAAAATCCAGAGTCTGGGGATGCAGGAATTAAATGCATTTTCAAATGCTGCTTTTTTCACTACATCTTCTGAGTTAATTTTTCATTCTTTTTTTTTCTACTTCAAATAGTTTATTTTTTTTACGTGGTTTCTAAAACTGAATAACACCTCCTAATTGAAGGTGATTCAGGTTTAACATTTTTCCTTTGCAAAAGTACTGCCATGGCTTGTTGAGCACCCACCTCACTTGCTAATTTCCATGGGAGCTGGAAGCATTCAGCTTTCATGGAAATAGCAGTCAGGATGTCTCAAGCAGAGGACTTAAAAGCTGTTGCTCTAAAAATGGAAGGCTGCTTTTGGAAGCGCAGTCCTATATTTGAAGTGCATTTTTTTTCTGCGTTAATTTGCTCCCTTTTAGTCTGATTCTGAATCAGCTTCACTGAGAAAAGTGGGGTAGGTATGCAGGGTGGCTTTCAGGCATGGATGCACCAAGGAGAGCATGGAGGATGGGAGAAGCGTGCCAGGGCCATGACTGCTTTCTCTGGTGTCCCTCGCTGTGACTGAGTGCCCTGGCAGCACTGTGGCTCTGGCTGTGCAGGCTGATCCATTGCAGACAGGTTTTAGCAGTGGCCTTACATACAGCAAAGGTGAATATAAATAACTGTTAAAGATGCCATATTTTAATGAGGTGAGGTGATATGGGTTCAAATTAGAGGCAGCTCTTGTTTTCTTGGCAAATTGTACCCATCGGAGCCCCTGTGTATGTTGGGACTCAGATTCTGCACTTACAGGGACGAGCTCCTTGGGCAGATTGACTTTGTCAGTGCAAAGCAATGTTTGTTGCGCACCAGAGTCTGGTAACCTTGCAAGAGAATGGCACTTCTTTAAAATCCTGCCTGATGTTGCTGTAGCATGCCTACATGAGATGATCATTTAAGGTAGTTATCAAGGGGAGGATTTCAGTAATAGAGAAGAAAGGTAAGTAAGAAGCTGATGTCCAGGATTTCCTGCTTTTACTTACCCGATTTTCAATTATTGATTGTACAGAAGAGCTACTAGGCAAGAGCATGCATCTTCTAATTTTGCTTTGACACTTAAATAATGCATTTAGATGTCATTTGAAATAAAGCAAATTTGAAGTGCTGAAAAGAGAAGGAACAAAAGGAGAGTAATGAATGTAGAATTGAGAAATGTGAGGTTAGTGAGCAAGTTGAGGCCAGGGCAGTTGGTCAGACGTAGTAGCCTTCTTTCCTGCTTGAAGGTGCAGTGGAGAGGAGGTAATAGGACTAGTACAGCATCAGGCTTGGAGCATTTCTGGGTTGTAAACTGCAATGCTAGCCATCTGTCAGTTTTGAAGTAATGGAAAAGGATTTTTCTTCTACAGAGGTTTCACTTGGATTTTGGTTTTTTTTTTCAGTTACTCTAAGTTTCAGGTTTGTTTCATTCAAACTTTCTATTTTATTTCTAGAATTAATGTATGCATTTTAACTTGGATTTATAACTTCTCTTGATGCTTGTTTAGCCGTATGGAAATTCCTGTCTCTCATTACTTGTATGGAGTCATGTGTATGCCACTGTAAAGGGATTTTTAATTTGTGTTTCCTCCTGCTCTGCTCAGCCAGCCATATTGCCTTGGAGAAATGCTGTCTTGAGGGAAGGAATAAAATTTATGAAATAAAATTAATACCTGAGATCTATTCTTGAAGGGCATTCCCTCTTATAAAACCCTCTGCTGCCATGACAGGCATGTGTACAGATGAAAAGGAGGGTGAAACTCCGTTTGCATCCTTTCGTCACACATCCTATTTAGCAGCCTGTGCCTGAACATTTTAAAGGCCTGCTGTGCTGCATTACTGAAACTACAGGTTACAACAAACAATTATGCAAGTTAATTACTCTTTCCTCAGTTGTGAAAGGCTTATATAAGGGTTTCTTTTTAAAACATGTATAATTGCCTTGAAGAAAAAACTGCTATTATTTGCAGGAGAACACATGGTATAATAGAAGTCAGATCAAGACTCTACCCTAAAGCTTGCCCTCAGAGATAGTTTAGCCCAGATTTCCTAAAAATAAAGTCCTTTAGGACTGGTTCATGCATACTTTGAACTCAGCTGCATGACAAGAAACTGCATTTTCAAACATCTACATTTTATTTCAGGGACCTATGGTATTTGATGTTAAAAAAAAAAAAGTTCTTTAGATATCTTCAAGCATTAATCGTCAACCAAAAATAGTATTGCATGTGTAGAGCATTTTGGAATATTAGATCCAGAGTAACTTGGAAAATTAAAGCCATTTTAATTTGGCTGCTGTGAAGCATCTATTCTAATACAGCACAGACAGTTTAAAATACAGTTGTTTCCAGGTTCAGTTTTGAAAATGTGAAGTGGTTGAAAAACCCCCACTAAATTCAGTACAAAACCAGTAATTCCATTCCCTCTGGAGCCAGTCTGGTGTGTAACACAGCTTCCTTTTGACTTTTACTGTCTGTGGGTTTTAATGTAGGTGGAAAACTTGCCACAAAATAATAATCTGATAGTACTCGACATTTTTAAAAAATGGGTTTTTTTCCCCCACCATATTTGCAGCCTACACAGTGAAGTTATTTACTTGAATCATAAGAAAATGTAATTTAGGAAAGCAGGAATTTACTGAGTATAAAGTCTCAAATAGCAGAGGGGAATACATTCTCAGTATTGGGCCTTTATATAAAAGGAAAAAAAATGTTAGTAATCTCTTACTCAGTTATTTCTTGAATATTTGCAAATTCAAATAAAACAGAATGTACTGTGTGGATGTATTTTTCAGTAAAAATCAGTAGGTACCAATTTACAGATGAAGCAGTATAGAAGTAGAAACTTTGCTGATCTACATACAGAAAGGTAATTTATGACCACTGATAATAAGTGGGGTCTAAAATAGGCAGTGGTACAAAATTGGTGTAATACTATTGGCACAAAATAAAGTGTTTTCAATCCCCTCTCTTTAATGACTGCAGTGCTCAAGATATTTTTTAAATGTAAAACAAAACAAGAGAAATCCAGTTTAGAAAAATCTGTATGTATTTGAATGTAAGATCTTAAAACAGTATTTTGAGAGAGGGTTATTTTTTTAAACAAACAGCATTATTTTAAAAAAGTATCAAGACTTCTTTCTTTGGAGTATCCAGCTGGTTCTAGTTTGGGTTTGCATGTGTTTTAGCCCAGATTCTCCCTTCTTAACTGCATATGTAAACAGCTTCTGTTGTTTTATTGAACTTCAGGCTGACTATTCTGTCCATAGGATGGGGATACCCTTCAGCTTGTGCAAGGTAAACAGATTTACTGTAGCCTTTATCAAGTTTTTTAGGTGTAATAGATGAGGAGTCTGTGATGATGGTTACTGAATCTGCATGTTTCTGCAGACCTAGTCTAATGGTATTTTGTCTCATTAGGCCAGCATGCTCACGAGCTGCATGGAATAGAAAATATTTCTTGAATTACAACTACACATAAATAAAAGACCAGGTATAAAATGTTATATCGTGATTTGGTTGCATCAAGGAGTTCAAAGCAACTGCTCTGCTGCAGATGCTTTGAGGAGTGGAGTGTGTCACTGCATCTTGTTACTGTTTCACCCTTGTCTTGAAGGTAACATGGAGTAAAGTTCATTAAATTCATGATTGCTGAAAAACCCTGAAGTTTACTCCTCCTACTATGGGAGAAAGTGCTGTAAGAAGCAACTGTATAGCTTCTGGTTGCATGTTCCTGTAATTATTACTTAGCATCTATCACACACCATGAGAACTGGCTGCTCTCGTAGCTCCAAAGTGCAGTGACGGCAGCAATTTTTTCCAGTCGCTGATTCCAGGGATTTCTGTTAGTAGAAAGTGGATGTGTCTCCCACTACTGCTAGTAGTACAGTCTGGCCAAGTTGCATGAATTCAACTCCTAGATATTGCCAGAAAGAGCAGAGTAGAAGGAAACTTCAATAATATTCTGGAGTTTATCTTGGGAACTGAATTTAAAATGTTTCATTAAAACTCCTGTTAACATATCTTTTGGGATGTCAGCAGGTTTATTTTCAATTCAGAGTGTTCTAATACACTTGAGTTTATTTGAGTTTCTGGGTTTTGGGAGATATTTCGTTCTTTCTTGCATGGACACCTTGCTAATTCCTTGGAAATTTTTTTTTTTTTTCATTTTTTTTAGACAGCAAAATGCTTTCTGGTTTCTATTTCAACTGCCATATATGTCTAACATCTTTGTCAGTTCTTTGGTTTATTTGAACTGTGTTGGTATCAGACGCGATAAAAGTTGCATGCAAGAACTGTAAGACCGTGTTTTCTGTCTTGAACCCTCCATGGAGTTGAGATAGAGTACAGGTTTGAAGACAGATTGGTGACAATCTTGATGTTAAATAGTGCAGCTGTCATTTGTCAGAAATGATAGCAGACAAACTACTGGCACTTGCTCTTTTGTCCGCTAGAAGTGTTAAAGCAAGCCTCCAAGAGAGAACTTTCTGGAAAACACGGGAAGAGTAACTAAGAAAAGGAGAAGTTTATTCGGTATATCCAGCTCTAAAGTTACAGCTCAGCCAGAGGAAGTAACTGGAGGTGCTAAAAGCAGCTCAGCTTCCTAAACTGCAGTAGATCAGGACCTTGAAAGAGAATTGGCTGTTTGTCAAGCACTGTAATTTCTCCCCTTGTAAAGTCGTAAGTCTTTCTGTGTTGGAGTCCAGGGCATTGCTTTGAATACCCTGGACAGACAGAGACCTGTACAGGGGGGTTTGAAACCTGTACAGGGG
>VZUI01035331.1:0-49644 GCA_013401135.1 Cettia cetti | reverse complement strand
AAAAAAAAAAAAAAAAAAAAAAAAAAAAAAAAAAAAAAGCAGCATCTCCAAAACCCATAGGCTTTCATTAGCAGATGGGGATTTTTTGAAAAACCAAGCATTTTATGGGAACATAGTTTCCCTGAAGGAAATTACCAAACTATTTATTTGCTCTTCTAATCACGCCTGTTGGAGGTCTTCTACTGTCATATAAATATTTAAGTTTCCATGGGGCAACATGGGAATGACTACATGGTCATTGAATTTGGGACACAGCGGTTTAAAATCCCTGCATCGTTTGTCTCCAGGTGTCTCTTCCTCTGTGACTTGAAGACTGTGAAAGATGTCACCATACCTGAAATCACTGCTAAAGCAGAATGAAACTTTAGGCCTGAAAATAGCTTTGGATGAATGAACTAAAGGGAAAATCATCCTTGTTTTGGATATTTGCAAGCTCTATAAACACCTTTTACCAAGAAAAATCCAGTGCCTCAGCACGAATCACAAGATTTTCTTGTGACAATATTTTCTCATCAAAACTCATGCTTTTGTAAAAGATTAGAAGTGTAATAAAGACAGCACTTAAGTCACATTTGATAACAACAATGAAGTCTACAGTAGATGAATATAAAAATTTGCATGAGGGACCAAAAAAATGCCCAGAAAATCTGTATGCACAGAATCCTAAAATTTAATAAACAAAAATTAATAAACAAAAACTGAATAAGAAATAAGAAATCCAAATATCCAGATATTCTTTTTTTTTTTTCCTGGAAGACACTAAGTCAAAATGTAAGAAGC
The DNA here is from genome assembly GCA_013401135.1 of Cettia cetti. Taxonomy (NCBI): domain Eukaryota; kingdom Metazoa; phylum Chordata; class Aves; order Passeriformes; family Sylviidae; genus Cettia; species Cettia cetti. The sequence goes on along the minus strand of VZUI01035331.1, from coordinate 48,864 downwards.
AAAACAATGCCCTGTTTCTATCACTCCAGGTTTTCCAACTTGTAGGACATGAGCAGTCCAATATTTACTTCCAGTAAGGTGACTGAATAGGCTTTTTCAGAAAAAGGAAAAGATTATAGAAGAATCTGCAAAGACATTGAAATAATATTCAGTTGATATTTCCCCAGAAATTTCATATAATATTTTGTAATGGGAAAGTTCCTTGCTGATGGTGTGTTTCATAGAATTTTCTTTTCTCATTTTTCCTTTCTGTTTACAGCTGCTCTGCTTAGTGTGTTGTTTTTGTTTTCCTCACTGAAATCATGACTATAAGCTATGCACTACATTTCAGAGTGCCACAGGCAATGTCTTTGTATTACTAGAAATGCAAGCACAGAGCTCTCTAAAAATTCTGAAATCTGAAACCACTCAAGCTAATTGATTATTCATACTCAGGTACTGGAATTAATGAAGTTGGATGGTCCCTAGGATGACAGAGTTTCTTCTATTACCTGCCCTTTCATAGCATTTCACAACATAAAAAGACTCTGTCTTCTTTTGTTAATTGTGTTGATTTCTTAGCATGCACTCTGAAGAGAAGAGGCGTTTTCATGAATTGATGTCTTTAGAAAGCAGAATTTGTTTCTTAAGCATTGCCTGCCTTGCTGCCACCAGTTAGCTAAAATAAAAAGGCAGATTTGTCACAAAGCATTCCTGGTGCTCTTCAAGAAACAACTTTAAGTAAAAGGGTGAGTTGGTCATATTTTGTATAATGTTAGGATCATACAACTTTTTTCTGTTAAGTATTAAGGTTTTGCTGATTTGTACTGTGTTTTTCCTCTTCAGACAGAAATAAAACTCAGCGTAGTTTTGTAACCAATTAAAAGAATTAACTCCCTCCAGTAATGAGAGAAGTGTGAATTATAACACATGCACCTATTCATATCATTTTGAAGTATTTATTTGTGGAAATGGTTACACATTGGAGATGTTTGGGTATGTAGAATGTAATCACATTTATCTAGCTAATACCTACCCACCCACCCTTCCTACACAACTATGGCACACATTCTGCCACTGAAAAGTAACATTCCTCTAGCTACTGATGGAGCTGCAGTCCTATATCATTTAAATACCCTATATGGGTAAACGGTGCATTTATTGACCTGACATTTCTGGTTTTTTGGGTGGCTGTCACATAAAAAGAAATTATATTATGAGGTTTAGATATTGCTTATTAGCTACTGTCACACTTCATTGCTAGTTAATCTGCTGTAAATGAATAATCAAAAATTGGATATTTTTTCCAAACAGGGTGTGTTTTGAAGACCGCATCATATATAAGAAAGAAATCAGGTTAACATTAATTCTACAGATACAAGTATCATACAAGGTAATTAACTCATTTAATATATCTAAGATGCTTTCTTGATGTTCTCAAAAAAGCATCTTCTCTTGAACTGTTTGTATTACATTTTCATCTGGTAAATAAATATTCAAGATGAGGTGCTTGGCCTGTTTTGTCAAGCACGCCTAGAAATGAGGCTACTATGGCATGAATCAATGTTTGGTCAACTGCAGAAGTAGTCTTTCTTTTCTACAGACATGAAATAACAAGTCTCTGAATAACTGTTTTAATGCTGGCTTGAATGACACTCAACATTCAAGTTCCAGGCAGAATGATCCAAAATAAATATTTCCAGCCTCAGAAGAAGGATTTTTCTACAGACTAGAATGACATAACTGGAAGTACCAGAACCAGAATGTCAACACATCGCATCATTTCTGCTCTGTAATTAATAAGGGAGTTAAAATACTCTCAGACCCCTTCAAAAACTCAAATTTAAATACCTGGAAGGGTGAAATCCTCCTCCATATCTAACCTCGGAGCAGACAGTTATAACCAGAGCATTCTGAAAACGTCACACAAACTCTCACAACTTGCCTCTTGAATTTGCCTCCTTTGCTGTGTTCTGACTCAAAAATGCATCTGTATAATACAGCATGTTTAAGCAGATATTGGAACTTAACTGTCTTAGTTTTGTTTGGTTGTTTTTTTTTTAATTAGACTAGGTTCATTATAATACTATCCTTTAATACTTGGCAGAATCTCAAATCTCCCTTATAAGCCAACATCAAGCCTGGCTGCACTGAAGTTACACAAATGGTGCTTTATATTTACAAAAGGGTGAAGTAGATGTTGTACTGAGGATACTTCCATTCTACCTGAAAATCAACACACCACCAGCCTTTCTTTCACCAGGTGTCTTTCACCTTTTTTTTTAAATATTAATTTTGTAGCTTTACAATTAATTTATAGGCTTCCAAGGGCTAACACAGGTTCTTTAATGAATTTATGGATTTTCTTTCTCAGTTGGATCTGGAATCTCTGAGACTATTACTCCTATACAATTTCAATGTCTATGTTGACAATGTAGAATATATGTTTGCTTTCATGTTCATCCTCTGCTTTATAGGTAAAATCATGTGTTTATTTGGTTTGTCAGTTGTCCCTTTAAAAATGCAAGGCTTGACTGCAAGATTTTTTGTCTTGTCTCCATAGTTATCATTGGAATAGATGTCAGTTCTTCACACTCACCAATTGTATGGTAGTGTCCTGGTTTAGGGCAAATTTGGGAGAAAACAAACCTACTACAGGTAGCCCTTGCAATAATTCTGCCTGATTTAATATTACTAGATATGAAACCATTCTAGTTTTTCTGTTTAGTTTCTGCCATTGTCTGGTTTTTACAACAGTTTGTGCTCAGTAAATGGAACAAATATTCCTGGCAATGTCATTCATGTTAAAGGATGCGATATTTCTTGCCTTTAAAGTAAATTTTTAAATATTTGTATTAGCTTTCAATTTTCTTTTTTTTTTTTTAATTTAAGGTTTCTGTAGTTTTATCAGCCAATTCTATTACAGTAGCCTTCTTTTTCTTCATATTTTATGTCATTAATATTGTTTGGATTGGTTTTAATCTCTGTTCTCCAGTATGATTTATTTATGATATTATTTTCTTCATATCTTAATGTTCACATTTTCAATTATTTTATTCACACAGTTATTTATTTCTAAATTTCTTGGGTTTAATTTCCTGAATAGGCACTTTTTCTTAATGTCTCTTCTGATGTTCAGAAATCACCAGTTTCTAATAATATTGTGCCAGTTTTATTATGGACTTTTTTGGGCCTACTAAGCCTGAGGAATATTACTTGGATTTTCCGTAGACTTGGGGGAGGGAGGAATTATGTTCAGCCATCAGCAAAATGAACAGGACACAAAGCAGAAGCTGTAAAATCTGGTGCAAAATGATGTTGCAGGATCAGACTTTTTTAGTTCTTCAAGATACAAATTATTTGGCTAATGTTCGTTCCTCAAGTTCATCCTCAGAAGCTAAAAGCATCTCACAAATGCTCCTCAGGAAAAAATAATTTCCTAGACACATCTCTAGATCTAAGCACACAATTTCGGAGCTAGATCGCAGAAGTCATGAAAATAGGAAAACTTCTAAGTAATCTTCCCCTGCATGCATATTTCAGAAAATGGCTAATGAATACCCTGGTTTGGTTTTCCTTTGGTGTTACACATCAGTAAGCAAAGGAGGAAGGAGACCCACTGAGGATAGTTTTCAAGCTCTGACTTCTTGAAACTCTTTGGTAAGCTCCTTGTCAGTGTGATGAGATAATCTTTTTCTCACTTGCTCAACTCTTATGTGTTTGAAAGAAATATTTTATCTTTTCTTCTTACATGTTGGAAAGTTTTCTATTTCTATAGTTGCTCTCTTCTCTTGAGAAGGATTTAGGTTTCTTCTGAAGTTGTCCTTGCATGGCACACACATTTTTTCTTTTCTAAAGCTGGGCTCTACTGCTTAGGGGCTGAGAAGCTCTCATACTAAAAAATCCTGTTGAAAATTACACATGGTCATTGCAAAAAATATTATCATTGTTTATTTACACAATGGTAAAAATAAAACTTTTAAAGAAAAGTAAAGGATTTCTGGAGGTGATTGTTGGCATCATGCAAATTTTTAGTGTACAACATCTTTTATATTCCTATTGGTGTCTTGGAGATTTTTATCACTCAGTATAAGAGTTGCAAAAGTCCTGAAATAAAAAATAAGTAGTAATAACCTGTGGAGAAACTCAAGTATGGAGTCATGAAGTGACTTCTTGAAAGTCAATGACAAAACTGAGAAATGAACAAAGAATTTCTTATCCCTAATCTGAGAATCTAGCTTCTTGCACTAATGTTCTTGATTTCAAAAGTAGACCTTGACAGCCATAGTTAACAGCATTAATTCACTCACAGAATGGTTATACTCTCTTCCTGGTTTCATTAAGTAAAATTTTTCAGAAACAAATTGCTTTGCCTGTATCTATGTTAAAAAAAAAAAAAAAAAAAAAAAAAAAAAAAAAAAAAAAAAAAAAAAAAAAAAAAAAAAAAGCTAAGGAGTCCTAAATAAACCAGCTCTAAACAGACTTTCAATCAATTTTAAGGCAGGCCTGCCTTTTTTTTTTTTCCTTGCCTCCTAGAACAATAGGTGGTGATTTGAGGGGTGTCAAGCTAAGTGGCATTCTCAGTTTTCAAGCTCTGTTCAGGCATCCCAACATTTGTGTATTTGATGACATCCAGGATTAAACACTAAGAAAGTTTAATATTATAGAGGTAGCCAGACTTTTCTATTTGGTCCAAGGTTGTGACATAGATCTCATTTAGTATATTAGTATAAATTTAGTTCTTGAGCACCAATCAATTTATATGTCTTTCAAAGTAACAAGCCATACTATTATGTACAGGCAAGAGTTACCATGCAATCAAAATATAATAAACCATTTTGAAACACACTGAGGACTTAAGGTTTGGGTTTATCAAAAAAAAAAAAAATTCAAAGCAATGAAAAAACAGACAATACAGGATGTTTTTCTTTTTTTGGTAAGTGTCAAATAATGTAACAAGAGTCAACAGACACAACAGCTTGGAAGGTTCCAAATGAACAGCACTGCAAAAGGCTGTTCACACAGGTCGGAGAGTCTCTTATTTTGGAGTTTTACTCAAGTAAAACCATCTAGCTCATGGAAAATCTTACCCCAAAACATGAACAACAACACTGGAGGTAATTTGGGAAAGATTGCATTTGCTTGCACTTCTATTTATATGTATCCTGTTTAATATTGTCTTTCACGGTAGAAACATGAAGGGATATAATTTGGATTCCTTATAGCCACAAAAGCCACTATAAGAATTATTCTGCTAATAATGAAATCCTGGAAGGGTGATCAGCTTCACCAGACTGCTTCTGTTTCAGCCATCCATTTGTGATTCCCTCTCCTGATTTTTTCCATTCTATTTATTTTTCTCTTAATTAAGTTCTTTCAATAAGGCCTTAAAAGCTCACATTAAAGAATGAACTTGTAACTGTCAGGAAACATATAAACTTTAGGGTTTGGTAGGGGTTTTTTTTCTAGTTTAAAATGCTGCCAAAAATCTATTTGGGTCTAGACATACCCATGAATAGTCTTCTAAAGGTAGCAATAAGTGTTTTTCAATCAGTACAGGAAATACCTTCTGACTGTGATTTTCATATTGCTGTGGATGAAAGAAGCAATCCTTTTGCACTAAATTTAACAAAACAGTGGTTATCTTTGTACAACTAACATACTTGTGTAATCATCTGAATAACTGCATGATGCATAGCTATTTCCTGTGAATGCATGTTGTAGACATCTACCTTTGGTTGCAAAAGTCTCATTAGCAACCTACTTTTAAATAAGGATCTTAGATGTCTATCTGCCTCATCCTGCTTACATGTGGATATGGCACTTGAGGGCATGGTTCATTGGTCAAGGTGGTGCTGCTAGGTTGACAGTTGACTTCATTATTCTAAAGGTCATTCCCAACCAAAACAATTCTGTGGTTCAATGATAAATCTCATTGCCACAAAGTTCTAATAGCCCGGAATTTACTAGTATCCATTTTAAGCTTTTCAGCCAACTATATGGAGTACTGACAGCACTTTTTGTTCATAAGACAGAAACTTTAGGAAATACAGCACTAGAAAGAAGCAGGCTTTTGAGTAATGTAAAGCCTGTCCTTACACAGGTCAAATACTGGTGAAGGATGTCAAGTATTAGTTTTTCCACAGTTACTGATGTAACTACAGGTGAAGCATTACTAACATCAGTGAGAAATTTCACAAACTAAAAGCCATAAAAGCCATACAGCACACTAGAAGCAGCTAAGTGACAGATCCTAAACAAGGACCTTGTGGAGACTTACTGAAAATTAAGATAATATTGTGAAAAGCTGTGATTCTCAAATTATGCTGGTTAGCTGCTAACTATCTTTGGAGGTACCAGGACTCTCTAAATGTTTCAAATATTAGGTTTTTTCACCTAAAAAAAAAAAAAGTAGATTATGCAGACATGCAGCCTACTATTTTTTATCTCTTTTCCTTATTAATTTTTGTTCAAGTGATTAAAGGACTGATGATGTGACAAGCAAGTATTGGGTACAAAAATGCAGCTTAACAAACCTGGAGCTGCAGAGTCTCAGAACACATGGGTGCATTCAGCTCATCAGGAAGGAAAGGTACAATGTCCAGTAGAAAGACACATAACACCAGCCAAAACTAGTGTTGTCTTTTTATTCACCACAAAGCTAGTTTATGTAGATGGCAGCTAAGAATTCTAAGACTATTATCAAAAGGAGGTGAAGAATTGCAGTAAGAAGAGACTGCAGGAAATACAGGTCCTCACTGAAGTTTAATTCAGTTAAGGAGTCAATCAACCACCAATCTCTGTGGAAATTAGGCTTTCTTATGCATTGAAGTCAAAGATTCCCATGTGGTTAATCTTCTGCAGGTGATAGGTCACTAGCTCTGTGATTACATTACATTTAAACCCTGTCCACTTTCCATATTGTGGGAAGTCTTGCAGTTACTTTCCCACAGAAGGACTCAGTCTTGAGGATGTCAGCTATGCTCATTTAATATAAAACATGCTTCTGTTAGAATTTGAATACATTTTCTTTTACATATGCCAAAAAGAGACAACTGGCATATCTATATTAAAAAGCTCCATACTTAGAGCACCTCAAATGTATTAAAGACTCTAGGCTTATTCTTTCCTCTGCAAACATATATTTCTTTAGTGGAATATTTCTTGATCTGAAAAAGGAAAAGTGCAATGTTCAACTCGCTTTTTTGAAGTATCTCAGCCTTGGTTTAAAAGACTGGTGACATTGTATAGGAAGAAATTGATGAAGTGTATATTATATCCTCTTCTATCAAAATGTTTTCATTACTTAGACACTCTTGCTTTAATGCACATACATAGATAGTTTTTACAAAAAACTTGAAATAGTGGTGATTTTCTATGATATAGGATGAGGAAAATATTATTCATCTACAGAGGTTTCAAGGGTTAAAATATGTGCTATTAAAATATTGGTTATGATCTATGCTCACTTTTTTAAAATGCAAATACTAATGTGTCAATCATATAAAGTACTGAATGTGGAAAAGGCTGTCTCTGGAAACTATTATGTGACTAGTTTGAGATTGCTTTCACTCTTCCTGACATCATTTGCATGGCCATGTTGTGTTAGCCATGGAACAACCAGTCCATACAGGTCCAAAGGTTTATCCCCTTGTATTTCTTTGCATGGGCAAACACCATGAAGAAGCCAATGTGTAAAAGAGCAGTTTGTCTGAGAATAGTTGGATACTTTGATGGCTTTGACTTTGCAGTCTTGAAAAAGCCTTAATTTAAATCATTACCTGTAGTTTGGCTTGTCAAACAGAAATGAGATTTTTCTCTTATATAAATGGGGCAGTGTTATGTTATGAATTATTAGATATTAATTTAACACCATTTGACTATAGTGAAATTATGAAAGTGCCCTATGCATTTTTATAGACACAAATATCCTATTTATAATGCAAATTTTAAAAGTTGCAATTAAAGAAGAGAGATTTAAAAGTTGTCACAAGCTCATAATAAATTTTGTAGACTGTAAGAGTAATTTATCTATGCAAAACCTCTTTATTCTGTCTCTATTCAATTATGTAGGACATTGCACTAACTCTAGATGTACTCTGCATTGTACAATGCATCATTAAAGAATGCATTTTAAATGTCTAATCTGTATTCATTTACTATGCAACTGACTCACTAAAGTTAATTAATTAACTGCATTGAATCTGAAGCATTGAGAATCCGGTGTCATAAGGTCAAAATAAGGTTGTAATTTTAAAAAAGGTTCTAACAGTCCATTAGATGTGTTCATATAAAATAAAAAAACCTGAGTTCTGCAGTATTTCCTCCTTTGCTTCTGTCCCAGTATATTGGTAGTAGTTATTGCATTAGCTACAACTTGATTTGATTTTGATTCACAGAAATTAAAGTTCATCTTGTCATCACACTCTCCTGCTGAGCTGTTTTCTTTCACTGGTCCAACTTTTTATCATACTTTTGATGGTATAGCTTCCATCACTTTTTAAATTGTTTTGCTTAGTGCAATTGTAAGATCATTAATAATTAAAAGAGAGAGATTAATAAATAAATAGCCTAGGATACAATTTAGCTGAGCTGGAGATTCCATCAGCTGTGAGTCAACATTTACAGTTATCAAAAAACATTCATGTCTGATGGAAATAAACCAGCAATTGAATCTGTTCCTAGAGGATAAGGCATCTTAGTGGGAAAAGGAGTAAAAATGTAAGTCTTTCTGAGAACATGCAGTTTTGGCTGAAAAATAAACAAAAATCCTGCATTATCCTGTGTTCTAAAACAAAAGGGTAGTGTGCATTCATATCTCAAGATTATGGCCAGACCTGTACATCTTCAATCTTTTGAGCTGTGATCCAATAATATAAAACTGATACTTTTTTCATTCATAAGCTTAATTTTTTTCAGCAGCAGCTACCTTGTTGTTTAAAAATGTTTCTCTTAACCAAAAATGTTGCATGTGTTGCACAGGTTTATTCCAGTAAGTAAAATAGACAGGATATATCTCACCCTAATCCTTAAACAAAGACTTCTTTTTTGCTCAGCAAGAAATGTATTTGTCCGTCTTCAACAGGTGACAAACCAACTTCAATTTCCACAAAGGATTTTTATGAACCGCATGAATGATACTTAGAGTCTGGAATTTGTATCTATTTAGACTACCACAAAACATACCATAAAAAGTGATCTCTAAGGGTTTGAGGATTAAAAGCATGTAAATGCTATTTTGTTTTGCCCAGGTGGATATATAAGCATTTCCTTAAATTTAATTTATTAAGTTGACTGTGAGTTGAGCGAATTGCAACTCATTCACCCCATAGACATTCAGTCTTCTGGAACAAAGAATGTGTCTTCAATTATTTTTCACATCCTAGGTAATATAGCCATTTCTTTGGTGTAGTTCTCAAATATCACTAGCAATCATGGCCATTTACATACAAGGCAAGGAAGATACAACACATCAATTTACCATAACAGAAAAAGAAAAGTCACAAATCTTAAAAGCTTTCAAATAAATATGAATCATATTCTTCTGTCTTGGAAGAATATTACTGCCTTGTAAATTTGAAGTGAGCTCAGATTTCAGGTTTTAAGGCCAGGAGACTTAAAAACCTGATATTTTTATCAAAACTGACTTCCTGCAAAGTACCGGAAATGAAGTTCCACCAAGAAACACTGATATCAGGTTCAGTAAATTGTCACTGAAATGGAATAACTTTGAATCAATATCTCCAGGTGATAGAGTATGTGTCAACTGCTTTCAAAGTTGTTACAACACTGAAAGGCAAAAATATGGTGATTTTTTGACATTTCCATTCATTTCCATTTTTATTTTTCTAACTTTTTTTTCATATATTTAATGCTGTTTAATACATTTTTCACATCAAAAACATCTCTATGTCTTCACTATGCTGCCTCAGCCTATGAGGTCTATGAAGCCTCACCTTGAATACTGTGTGCAGTTTTGGGCAAAACAGTGTAAGAAAGGTATTAGAGTGCATCCAAAGTAGGGTAGCAAAAATGATGAAGGACCTTGAGGGGAAGCCTTGTGAGGACCTGCTGAGAGCACTTGGTCTGTTCAGCCTGGAGAAGAGAAAAGTGAGGGGTAACCTCATTGCAGTTACAACTTCCTTGTGAGGGGAAGAGGAGGGGCAGGCACTGATCTCTTCTTTGTGGTGACCAGTGACAGGACCCAAGGGAATGGTCTGAAGTTCTGTCAGAGGAGGTTTAGGCTGGACATTAGAAAAAGATTCTTCACCCAGAGGGTGGTTGGGCATTGGAACAGGCTCCCCAGGGAAGCAGTCACAGCACCAAACCTGACAGAGTTTGAGAAGCATTTGACAACACTCCCAGGAACACAGTGTGATGCTTGGGGATGGTCCTGTGCAGGGCCAGGAGCTGGACTCGGTGATTTTTGTGGGTTCTTTCCAACTCAGCAGATTCTGTGATCCTGTGAAATGTATCATTCAAAGATCACTCTTCTGGGTCAGTCATCTCATATTCTTTTCTGATGTAAGTAGATGGAGATTCTCTAAGTTTCTCACAACAAAATATGTCTTCCAAGGACAATGATCAGTCTCAGAGCATTTACATAATATCTCTAGAGAAAAATAACAGTTTTCCTGTGATGGTGTCTCTTATGCTAAATGATGACACTGCCTTCTGAGTAAAGGTAATCAAAAACATTCAGAATTTACTGAGAAAAAAGGTAAGATGGTTTTCGGAGAACAATTTACCTATTTGAGCATGTCAAAACTTTAAAGCAAAATGATAATCATCCTTATTAGGCATTAGTTTGACAGTACAGAATGGTACACACTATTTTTAGCTGTGTGTTAGGAAAAAAACGTTATCAGCTAGCCACAGTGTCATTTCTGCCTGAGGAAAAATGAAACCACAGCACTCACTTATCAGAAGTTATGAGGTACATAGTCTGAGCATGTAAGAGAGGTTCTATGTTTTCTCTGTTCACACTGTTCTACAGTTTATGAATATTTAAACATTCATTACTGAAGTGTGAAAATACAGATAAACTCCTTTTCAGTTCCATGTCTTTGGAAGTTTCAATCATTAATACTCTGTTTCAGAAATAATTTAATTCCAATAACAAAGATTCAAGGAGGCTTGTTATAAAAATTTGTAGCTAAAAAACCTTTTAAAAACTTTTAAAAAGCTGTCTGAGATGTGGGGGTCCTCTTTTCTTGTCTGCTTTCTGGCTGATTTAGAGTTAGCTTTTTTGTGTAATGCAGTCTAGGAACACCACTTGCTATTTTCATGGCCATCTTAACATGGAGGAATTTACCGAGCTTTTCATCTTCCAGAATCTCTAACACCATTTTAAACTTAACAGCTTTTCAAACTATACTATCATTCACTCTATAAAAATGACCTTATAGCATTCATTGCTTCTAGACATTTCATTTCTTTAAGGGGATGTAGGCTTACCATAATTAGCAACTGTTTATGCTACTTTGCCAGTCTAAAAGATGCCTGGAATTTTATTTTTTTTTTTTTTAATAAAGAAAAAAAAGGTGTACTTTTTTTGGTTAAAATACTATGCAGTCCCTAGGTCAAGAAATAAAATTGGAAACATCCCATTAAATTAATGTTGTAATAACTCACCACAGAAATTTGCTTTGAACCTTCTTTAGAATAATATTTTTGACAACTCAAAGTGGTTTTTGTATTGAATACATTATTTAGTAATTAATACGAAGAGTTGCCAAATCTGGTATGCCTGTCACAGTTCCGCATTTACAGGTGTAGCTAATATTTAGGCATTCACCACAGGCACATGCAATCTGTAAGGTTCTCTGTAAAGCTGTCTTGTCCTGATAATTGTTGTAGCCAGCCCCTGGGGCTGACACCCTCCTGGGATGCCCTGGGAAGAGCCAGGTCAAAGACACATTACTCCAAGTTGTTGGGGTTGCACTTCACAGCTCTGCCTCTGCACATCCATGTGTATATGGATTTTATCCTAAAATCACATTATGTCCTGATAGATTGGGACTGTTTTGTCCACACTGTGGGTGGCATTCACCACGAGTTTCAGTTTGCACAAAAATCAATAACACCTGCAGTACTGACAGATCAAAGCAAGTGACATATAACTTATTTGACTCAGGTATAACTGAGTAGTGGGGATGTGGCATGAGAGTATGGTAAAGAGGATAGCTGGGGAGAAGGGTCCAGAAGTAAAACGGCCAGCCAGTTAAAGGGATACTCTCCCTAACCCAGACGCACTATTTAGATGAATAAAAAGATTTTTTTGAAAATCTTAGGCTTTAGTTAGTATTCTGAAGAAAACTGAATATAATCCTAGGCAACGTCTTTTGAAAGCACAAGTATAACTAATACCTAAGTTTTCTTAACATTTTCCCACAAACTCACTTACTTGATTTTTTTTTACTACTATTAAAAATGAGTCAGGTCCTATTGACTGAAATTATTGCCTATTCAAGAAAGAAGAAAACAGTTTTCATTGTTTATCATGTTAAAATGACAAAAACCATACTGGTTATCAAAGAGGAATAAATCAAGCCCAATTAAAAACATAAACATAAATTGCTCTTATGAACATTTTTAAATGCATTTTACAAAAGTTTATGTTTTCCAAGTAAAAAGACTGACAGAATGTAAACAAAGCCAACAATTAACACTATCCATTGATTCAGGTAAAATTTAAAATTCTTGTCAGATTCGTCAGCATGACACAGTTAACTTGATTTATTACCAACTGCTTTATCAGCCACAGAAGCTGATATGAATGAGCTAATTTAATCAATTTAGTATCTGTGTCATGAAAAATATGGACTACATATTTTTCAGAAAATAAAGTCCATATACTCTCTCTATATTTAATCCAAAGATTGAGCACACAGAGAAGAGTAGTATGGATTGTAATTTTAAGTACAGTTGTAATACATACAAGATGTTAGATTGCCAGGCTGCACTCAGATATATGTTTTAACTGGAACATTTTAGCTGATTTTAACTTACATAATTTGCTCTTTTCCAATTTTTGGGTTCAATTTCATGTGCAAACATGTTGAAATATCAACATTTAATGCAGTGTTTTGCATCAGAAATGTGCTTTTGAAACAAATTCCCACTTTGCATGCATTGGTTCACTTTATGGAGAGTATAAACTGGATTAATTTTGTAGGGAACTAAATTAAAGGTCCTGGTCAAGTCTACAGGTTCAGACTGGGCTCCGACTAGGTCAGCTGTACCCTTTTGTTTTCAGATGTCAGTTCATAATTCTTGTAAATTTAGAAGCAAACTCCACCATCAGTACAGGTAAGAGTTCAAATCATGAATGAGAACTACCCACAAAATGAAATGGTTCATCCTCATGAAAAATCTGAACACAGAGCAAAATAAAAATAGTCTACAGGTTTATATATGAAGAATAAAGGTGTCAGGACTACAAAAGTGGCATCTTTTTCAGGTTGAAGGGAACAGAAATTTCTGAATAAGTCTTGTGGTTGAGGACAGGCTGCAACTGTACAGCAGTTCAGCAGTGAACCAGCTCTTCCTCCACGCACAGACAGAAAAAAAACCCCAGTTTTCCATGCGTTAGAACAAAACCAAAGCATATGCAAATATGTGAGCAGATTTTACACCGGTTAAAACCAAATGTGCAGTCAAAACACATCTAGCTCTGTGGTGAACTGGTTTTGACCATGCTCTTTGGTACAAAGCTCCACCAGGGGTGTGATACAGGCACAATTCAAGCCATTCATTTAACATTCTTTCATGCAATTTCCTCTTTTGAGGAAAAAAAAGCAATGCGACAATGAAGAAAAACTTTCTTCATTCTTTGGAATTATGTTCAACAAAAAAATGTCATAAAGCATTATGAACCACTATAATTTACCTTCATTGAAGCATTTCTCTAACTGCAATTATTTCAACATGTTTTTTGTTAAAGAATGACATTTTGAAATACTATCTTGCATGCAATCATATATATATCTGCCCTTATTTCCTGGAAATATATTTAATGTATGCAGTCTACTCAATTAATTTTATTCTCCCTCTTTAACCATGTTGAGGCAATGAAGATTGCACAACAATCACTTTTTAAATTCAGTTTAAAAAAAAGAATTTATTTTAACTTTAAAATTCAATTTTAAATACAATGGTAGTTAGGAAAAATGAAAAATTCTTGTTTGACCTCTTTGATTTGGTGTTCTGAACTGTGTAAGATATTCCATAAGTTGTGAGTTTTACTTCAGACTATGTCTAGCTTTGTCCCATTAACTGTATTTCTTTAAGTTTTCATAATCGTTTCAAAGAGAGCTGTCATTATTATCATTTAACTCTACAAACTCTCAATATTTTTAGTGAAGACCTAGTTCCTATTTTGCAGCTCCATGAAGATGTGTCATATTTCCATGTTAATCAAAGAAAAATTTTGCTGTATATGTATGTGTGAAGCATCATCATATAGTTAATAATGATTTTTAATGGAAAAAAAGTGTAGAAAATTGACACATATCTCATCTGAATTATATGAAGATAGTTTTCTGTTGTTACTGCACAAATATTTTATTATTTTTAAACAAAATAAAAGTTTTAAAAAGCTAATGTATTATGTCTATTTTGATGGGAAATATTTAGACAGTTTGGTAACTCAGGCAAACTGAAGTTTTAATTTGGTATTTCTTGTCAGTCTTCTTTTTTCTACTTTGTTAACAGCTATATAGTATTCCAACCATACTCTTTTTCTCTTTCTAATTATTTAAGATATCTTAATTAAAGATATAAAATACTGTATAGGCTCCGACAGGATATAAACTGATTATACTTTTAAAGGTTCAAAGCTAAGAATATTTGTCACATAGTCACGAAGAACCCAAATGTAATAATTAATATATATTTATAAAGAAATTCATATGTATTTATAAAGAATTGTTTCATGGTACAAATTCAAATTGGAGAAGAATCATTTGCCAGAAAATGAGAGGCCATGTTGTTTTTGATCCTGTTAATATTCTCTGGAGTTCTGGATCCTTCCACTCAATGAGACATACTGAAATAAATAAATTATTATGTTGTCTTTATATTCAGTGTCTGTCTTAACTTTGATTAATGTATACCACAGATAAGCATTTTCACAGATACACACAAAATGCCAATCTTGTCAAGTGTTAAGCTTTTATTTGTTTGCTTATTTTTCCAGAGTTTGAAGTATCAAATATGACTTCTCATATGCTTAACTTTTACCTAAAGAATGTCTTCTGTGAACTTGATTTCGGTCATTCATACCCATTGGTGTCTCTGGTGATAAGCTGAGGACAGATGGGCTGCCTCCCAATAACCTCAGAATTTCTGAACTTATCCATTGCCAACATATACTTCTGTTTTCAGGACAAATTATTTTTGCAGTAATGGACAGACTTGGTGTTATGTTCGTAATTAGCTTTTTTTTTTTTTACAATGAAGCTGCAATATATCTCTTGAGAAAGGAAAAGCCGCTCTACCTTCTTCAATGGCTGAATGAGCTTAGTTTACCAGGATATGACTTTTTTCATTTCTCTAATGAAAAAAAAATCTTTAAATTTTTAATGCACATGTTTTATTATGTAATAATAATAATAATTGTGTCTTCTTCAAGACTCAGTGCTTCCCAGGTTACCTATCCAACAGAAAA
The DNA here is from genome assembly GCA_013401135.1 of Cettia cetti. Taxonomy (NCBI): domain Eukaryota; kingdom Metazoa; phylum Chordata; class Aves; order Passeriformes; family Sylviidae; genus Cettia; species Cettia cetti. Next base: position 33,215 of record VZUI01035331.1, on the reverse strand, counting down.
CATATAATTTACATCTTGTTATTCATCTGTCTTCAATTAATTTTTTTGGAATCATGTTAACTGTGATAGCATATTCAAAAGAGGAAAACTAATATAATTCTAGGTATAATTCCAGGTATTTAAACACATTTTGTGCTTTTGGGTTTTTTTCTGTTATATTTATATTATGGAACAGCCTGATGGGGGGGCTGAAGAAAAGGCTCCATTTTGTAATTAGTGTATAGTCACACTATTTGCATGCCGTTTAGCTAATAAAAGGCTGGATATTAAGAACTTCAATTGGTATTTACTTTTGGGTAGCAGCAGCTGGAATGAAGAGTTTTGGACCTAAGGGGTACGCATCAGAATTCCCATACAGTAAATGGAAATGAAACACATGGACCTCTGTTTTCATAAAATTGAAGACTTGCCAAACTGTAATGTAAGTTTGTATAAAGTCAAAGTGCATATTTTTGAGGTCGACAAAAATGGAATTACAGTACTTTGGTTGATGGAGGGGTGAAAAACATTTTTCTAGTTAAACATATGATCTATTATCATCCACTTGTTTTGATTTTTTCAGCATTAAAAAAAAAAGATTTTTACAACCATGAAGCTAGACAAATTTCAAAACAGTACAAAGTGGCTCTTCATTCTCAATGCAGACTTGAGTATGTGTTTCCAACACAGAGACGGTGACAGGGAACCCTGTAGAAAAAGATTAATGACACTAGAATTTACCAACTTGGTGCTTACACTGCACTTTCAGTGTGCATGGATAAAGTGTTTGTTTTCCTTTTTAGATTGCTTACCACTGCTTGATTTACCAGGCAGCAGAGTGAAGACAAGTTTTTAAATAACTGTGGCATGGCTACCACCCTTCTCAGCAAGCAACTGAACTTGTTTTAGATTACTCGCTCAGGGAAAATTATGTAATATTCCCATCTACCTGGATTTTCCTCATGAAACATGAACCTAGAGGATACTGCAATTGCAGCTCACTTCTGATTTCAGATATCTTTGAGATCCTTTGTCTATGAGGGCAAAAATCTATGAGCAATTATAGACTCTATGAAAGAATCCCTAAAACATCCTGTAGGTAGTAATTACTTCGACTATGCAAGGTATGTAAAAGTCAAAATGGTTAATGTTGCTTTTCAGTGAGTTTAACAGGTTTACAAAGGAATCACAAATTCTTAAGTGGTTATAGTGCAAGATGACATTAAATGAAAATCTAATCCTTGGTTATTCTGTTAAAAACTCAAAGATTTTAATTCAGCTGCAACTGAAGAAATGTACAAACTTGTGTAAAAAAAAAGGTAAACTGCTTAATTAATCTTATTACAGGTGTGACTCCACTGATATTGAATGAGTCATATAAAAAAAGATTTTAATCCATTCTGTTCCATTTGGAAAGATGCATGGGGATAAGATCAGATGAAACAGAAGTTTTACTCACGTCCTAACAGAGGTTATAATGATATGGAAATTATAGGGTAAAACACAGTTGCTACATGCTGGATGGAATGTGGTTGGCATCTTTGAAACCTTGGTGGTTCCATGGTGATTCCTCACACCCACAGTCTGCAGGCACAGCACCTCCTAAGGGGGATGGAATGGAGGGTGGAGCAGAGTGGAGACACAGTGGGCAGGCTGTGTGGAAATCCTTGCAGGGAGGGGAACTCCATGGTACTTTGCAGCTGAGAAACTGCATTACACCTGTCAGCCAGGGGAGAGAGGGGAATATGTCCTGCTGCTGAGCCAACAACTGAGGTGAAATCACTCTCCTCAGATTAACTTGGTTCATTACAGCCTAATTGTAATGCTAACCCACACCTCCATCCCAAAGTTACCTGATTATGAGTTATCACAATGCATGAGTTCATTTTTTTGGACTGTATCTTTAAAAGTGAAACAGAATTTTGCACCGGTCAGTAAAAAAAATATGGTTGATAAGAGTCACTCAACTTCCAAATAAACATAAAGAAATTGTATAAAATTCAAGAATGGGGGAAAAGTTAGGGATGACTTTACTGTAACTGCTGGGATCAGACTGAACCTGTCCTGCAGGGACACCTCTTGGGTAAGAACCACACTCTATCCATGCTGACTACTTTTTCTGAGGTTTAGAGCTTGTCTGTATTTTTCTTTGAATATGTTTCTGCAGTCAGATACTTGAACCTTCACCTGTCACAATTTTATATTAATAAAGAGTGTAGCTACATAAACTGTAAGTACGAGTCCTTCACGGGCATTAGAAGTCACTGGCAGCAGGGAACACATTCAAGTAAAAAGGAAGACCCACTGAGTGGACCCTTATGTTATTTGTGTGTCCCTGAATAAGTCAGTCAAACCACCTCCTAATCCAGCAGGACTGCTCAGGGAATGGTCTCCCTAACAGGACACTCACAGAGTAGTCATGCACAAGGGGCTCAGATTTCTTGGGGCATTAGAAGACAAATTAAACGCTAAGAGTAGAGGAAAACTCCTTTTTTCAAGTGACACAATTGTACATCATAATTCTTTCCAAAATGTTACAGGTCCTGGTTGCCCTCCATGTTAGCAACTCCAATTCCTCTTAGTCTTTTATTTGCACTTACAATGGATTTTGTGAGGTAACTGAGGTAACAGTCATTCTATCTGGATAAACTGAGCAACTTGACAAAGTACTGGAGAAAAGGTTCAAAAATTGACATGAATTGAGACATTTTAAAAGTCAGAGGGCTATCTGAGACATGCGTCATAATATAATTTCATCTTCCCAATTAGTCAGAAATTATAGTTACTGAATACCAACTCCTCTTTTTTAGTGTGCTTAAAGACCCTGTCAAGTTTGAATTGCCCTACCTATAGAAAAAATTTACTTTCACAAAGACTTTCTCCATACAGACAAAGGTAGGGAATAACCTGGGGGAGAAGGAGAACTCATGGCCCCTGATTTCACTAATGAATCACCCATAAAAGGGAAGACTTGGCACTTAGGCTGAGGTTATCCATGGTTTGACTTTGATATCATGAATAACACCGAAAATGAGAATCTTAATTTTTAAGCAGTTTTGCTTAGACTTTTCACAGCAGGTGAACAAAGATAATGTGAAAAAACAGCACGTGCCCCAGGCATGAAAAAAGGAAAGGCAAAAAGAGGTGCCATCAACCTCTAGAGGACAGGTTAGAAGAGGGTCATTTTAGAATTACCCTGTAGATACTAAGGTCAGCTAAGCAGAATGATAATGGTGGTTTGCATACTGTAAAGAAATGTATAAAGAATGTAGCCTGGCTTTCCTTAAACATCTGCACTTTATTTACAAAGGTGTAGTCCAGTTCTGGGAGACACGAGTGGTGGAGTTAAATGAAGGTGTACTCTATATAAAACAAAGTATACCAATCCAATTAGTGAAAAACCAAAGGTTATAAGGGTATTCTGAAATGACACCACATTTCACTGTAAGAAAGTGCTGCACTGTCACATAATTTCCATTTTGGCAAGAGCATATCTCACTACTGGCAAAGGCTATATTTTTATATTTTAGTATAATTTTCATGTGAAAAATAAAACCACTTACACAAATATTTTGATAAGAGCACAATGTTTTCACTACATCTGTCTATATCAGTCTGTCATTATATCATCTAAAAAATATTATCTGAATAATCAGGGCCTGCAAAACCATTGCAATGGCATGACTGATTCTTCAAATGTTCCTCCTCCTGGGAAGGGACAATTTTAGATTCCTCCCTAAACAGCCTCTTCAAGCTCTTGGCCCAAACTGAGAAGTCTAGGGCCAAGGCTGGCATGCTACTCAACTTCCTTTGGGTTGAACACATACCCCCTCAGGGTCAAAGTGGGGCCAGAAAGGCCCAGGTCAGTTTCAAGGATATTACATTTATACAGTTTCCTTGGAAGTATCTCTGCTGGGCTATCTCTCATCAGCGATGCATAGTGTTTACTTGCTCATAGTTGTGTGCAGACACATATTTTAATATAAATGTCCAGGTGCAGATTCAGAAAACTCTTTAATTTGGGACTCCTGAAATCTGATGTCCTATGACTTAACATCTGTCTTGAAGGAGGCTACTCAGTATGTTTTTAAACTGGCTCAATCAAAAACCTCTCTTTTGTTTTCCCTCCTCTTTATTTACCCCTCTAAGTTTATGAAGAGGAACCAGAACACACCATGCCCTTCACTTTGCTAAGTTATTTTAATTAAATTCTCAAAATCATTAATTGACCTAGCAGTTTTCCCTCCCCTTTTATATTTTATATTCCTTTTTTAAATTATTTATTTATTTTATGTGACTTTATGCAAATACTGCCTTTGCATTCTTTGGGAATGATCTAAGCCATCAAGGAGCTACTTACTAATATCCACTGCTAAGAAAAGCTGCTGCCTTGCAAAGAAACTTATAGGTCTTTTGCCTTGAATAGAGGAGGATAAATGCATCATTCTGGATGACTCCTCCACACCTCACTATTAAAAAAAATATGAGCAACACAACATTGTAGTCTGGTTTAAACTATGTGAGTCCCTCTTGTGGTCATTTAAAAAGTTGAGTGTTTGGTGATATCCTGCAAAAAAAGGATTTCTGGTTTTACACCCTGATCTACTTAAGGGGCAGAAGTACTAACATTAAGTTACAACTTCATATCAGCATTTTTACATTGTTAGATAGTGAATATTCAGGATTTTTGTGTAGCTTTCTGAGGGATACATTGTCTGTTAACTACATTAACTGTTTGTAGTCAACAGGTACATGCAACATAATACTTAAATGACCATCTAGAAGTAAATTTTATGAGTGAGTTCCAGCTCACTCAGTTTAAATGTCTGGAATGTACTTCAACTTTAGGTTTGTGGTATAAAGGTCCTTTTAAAAGTCTCCTCTCTTTTCAGGAAGACCATTCACATTCCATCTTGTTGAAAGCCTCCCCAGAAAAACTGGTGACTTATTAAGCTTCAGCACCTTAATGGTGGAATGCATGTCCTCTATCCTCCAAATAATAATGATGTCTTATTTTTTGGTATGGAAGCAACTGCCTTTAAGAGAGGCCTATTCATCTATTTTAAAGTAATGTTGGATCAGTATTTTTAGCCAAGTGTATGGTCTATTGATCCAACAGCCCATCTGATACTTCTACATTGACATGAGTCCCCTAGGTATTCCTTTGATATAAAGCCATTCAGTCCATACTTCAAAAGGTCAGATTGGAAAAATGAGTCTGTACAGTATCCTGCACTAAATTAACTAAGCAGACATTCAAATGAACTAGTAAAAAGCATAGATTTTCATTCAGATAAGGTCATAAGACACACCCTAATATGTTCCTCTCCATCCTTGGTTGTGACAAAAATTATCTACAAGTAAACAAATGACACTGCTAAATGTAAACTGCATGTGGGAAGCAGCTACCTTTGCAGTTGTACATTCAGAGGGTGAAATTGTCAGTCTGCAGCAGGCAGCAGGTGTGTGGGATGGTGATGAGGAGCTGTCAGGAGGCTGTGATCACCCCTTAACCTAGATCAGCACCAGCTGGAACAGCACATCCAACTCAACTCGTAGTACTCTATTATATTTAGGAACTTTTGAATATTTAGCACAGAAGCAATGTCTTCTACATAAATTAGAAGATATTGCAATTACATTTCCTCATGTCACTGATTTCATTAGCTATTAATTATGGTTCAAGTGTAGCCATGGACTGAGTCAGATAAGGTGTCATGAGTTCAGTGCAGCTTTACATGTACAAGAACAAAATGTTCCCTCTTATACCAGTCAGTTCTCTCAAATGACATGGTATGTTTCCCTGAATTGCATAAAGCCAAGTGCAGGGTAAATCAACAGCACTGAGACATGAAGAAACATTCAAAACCAAAAATGACAGAGCATTTCTTGCATAATTAAAAATTACAAAACAAACATTTATTTCCACTTCTTAAATTTTATTTTTCAAACCAGGTATCTTTTTTTTCCTTATTTCTTTTTCTTGATAAGCTCTTGGAAGGTCAATGAAGATGGGAAACCATTTAAATGTATAAATAAAAAGGGAAAAGCTTATACTTACCCTTATGAAATAAACATCATATAAAGATTCTGTATGGAAGAGAACATACAGCATTACAATGGAACAAGGAGAGGGAGTGAAAGTAGAACAAAACTGGTGTGCAACAAAAAACCTTAGTCACATGCTTTTAAAAACCCACTAAAGTCAGTAAAAACATTCCCTTTGCATCAAAATTCATTAGTGCAATACTTGTTCCAAAAAACTCTTCATCCAAGAAAAATTGATAAATATTTATGGGAGAAAATATTTTTTAAAAAGGAAATTTAATCATAGAACAATGGAATTTTCAGTTTGGGTCAGTATCTGTCTCCAGGGGAAAGTTACATGGGAAATTCTATAAGTAAATCAACAAGAAAACCTTATGTACTTAATTCTATATCCCAAAGGACCAATTCTGAAGAAAAATTGAGAGACGTTTGTGCCACCATATTTCTTATAAATAGGCTTCCAGTGAAAGGGGAAATAAATTCATTTCTGCTCTGGGTTTGAGGCAATGAGTGGATATAATATTTTTTAAAACAATACAATTGTAATTTCAAATATAATCTTCCAAAAGTTCTTATCTTACCTTTGAAAAAATTTACTTTGCCATATATGTAGATTTCACTTGTTGTATAGTCTAATATAGCTATTAGTTAAAGGCTAAAGATAAACCTTTTTTGTTTCAAACTTCTAGAATATTCATTACTGAGAAATAAATTTCTAAAAATAAAATCTACCTCTTTCCCTAGCTTTACTCCCATTTTTTATCATCAATCTATCCACTGAAAAGACTGATTTTTCCAATTTTTTCCCATAAATTTGAACTAAGCATTCTGCTTACAGAAAATCTTTCTTTTAAGTGTGTGTGTTTCAAACTCCTTGTTCACATGGTTAGGATCATTTTCTGGTTAAAGCAGAGATATGACTCAGGAAATCTCTGTTCTAGTTATCATGCTATTACTGATTTACTGTGAGATTCTGGACAAATTCTTTTACCCTCTGTGCCTCCAATTCCCAAGTATACAAGATGAGGACATTATTCATTGGGCTTTTTAGATTCCTTTGGACTCTTCTAAAGATGCTCAATATTATGATTAATTATTACTATCTCTCTCTATATATATATAATAATAAACTCTGACCATGTTGTAATGGCAAAGCTGTCTCTGGGATTTGTACAGTATTCAGATATGAGAACATGAGAAGAACTCTTTCAAATGCTAATCTAATGGTATTTAAAATTTGAGACAAAACAGAATGAAAATATTTTTCTTCTTTACATGACTGCAATTTTTTAAAAGACAATCCCACAAACCAAAAATTAGTCTGGTTAGTTTTATATTTTGATTAATATGCCCACGTTTTTAAAGCTGAATTTACAGATATAAACTAACTATAGACTATTAGGAAAGTGCAAAACTTCTCTCTGAATGTACCATCACTAAAGATGGTTGGGTTAAGGTTTTATATTTGAAAAAACAATTCTGATTTCCTTATTTATGAAAATGTACTTAAAAGATGAGATTATAGTTTTAGAACTGTGTATCAGATTTAATGGCAATACAGTATAAATGGCATATTAATTGTTTTTTTAAGGTTATACCCTTGCCTTTTAGTCTCCAGAACTGGAGTTAAATACTCTAAATATCTCATCATGCAGAATATTACTGACAGTTAAACTACTCAACACCAAGAATAAAACCACATGTATGGTAGCCTTAATACTGATTTAAATGAGAACCTGGCATGCTTTTGCCATGTTTTTTTCTGTACATGTTTAAAAAGTTTTGCCATTGTAGCATTTACTACCAATGACCTGAAAATGAATGATTTTGTCTTATAAACTTTAGTACTAAAAGTAAAAAATGAAACAAAAACATATATGCAATTCAGCCATGGGAAATAAACATGCAATTTCTTTATCACTTATGTTTTGTTATCATAGGAAATTATTCAAGTAGCTGGAAAAGAATTGCAATAGACAATCTGCAACCTTGTCTCATTCAGTGGTGCAGAGGAGGTAAGATTCCCACCAGTTCTATAACACAACTCGCTTATGTTTGTCTTGGGCTGGGAACACAGTCCTTGTTTTCAACGGACTCCTTACCATTAATGACAACTTAGAAGCAAAACCTCTAGTCCTGAGTTGATCCTAAAGTGTCAGCCTAGTTGTTTACCAAGCAGCAAAGTAACAATTGTTGCCAGTCATTATGAAGATTCATATTAAACTGGTTTTCCCCTCTCAAAATGTTGGAGTAAAAAAATTTGTAAAACAAGCAGCATCTCATAAGATTAACAGCTTCAGGGAAGCATGCTTTATATAAAACTGATGTTGCATAAGACAAGATAAACATAGGCCATATGTTTCAGTAGCACTTAATGCTAAAATTACTTTAAAATCTTGTACACAAGATAAAATTACCTTTGCTATTAAAGGAGAATCATAAGACAGTGCTAAACCTAAAAGAAACACTAAAGCAAAAATGCATATTTTTATTGAAAGTATGGAAAAGCTCATATTAAGGTCAACAGTCATATAAGGTTATTGGAAAAATTTTGCAAATTACTAGAGAGAAAATAATTATTGCCTGATGCAGTCCAAAATTGAATATCATCAGCCCATTGTTCTGTATCCCAGCATAAAACACATAAAACACAGTGTGTGTGTGTGTCTTTAGTTTCCATCTCACGTAACAAAAGGGTTGACAAAATTTATATTGCAGTTTGAGTTTTTTTGTCTTAGAATGAATTCATCAGCATTAGCTATTAATAAAGAGTATTGAATATTAAATAACATTGAAATATCAAATGAATAGTAAACGGCATTAACTAAATCAATAATTAAAGACACTCTAATTGAATTATTGGTTAACTGTAATTCCTAGGCTTAAATTATGGTTTGCTAATTTCATATGCTTTTGTATAAAGCCTGTTCAGCGATGCAGATGAGGTTCACTCTCTTTGTATCTTTTGAAAACCTCTCATTTCATCAGAACTAGCTGAAAGTCAAGGTAAAGGATTGAAATTTAGTGAAGATACCATCAGCCACTTTCTTGTAAACATTCACTATCAAGAGCTCCATTTTTACCCTTTTGATAGGATTTGACATTAAATATATTGGCTTTTAATGCCCTGTGTATAATGGGGTTTAGAGAACCTAGAGTCTGATTCAATAGGCTAACTAGTATGTTTTCAGTTTAGTTGTCTAGATAATGATGTTTACTGGACTGTGAAACATCCCAGAGCAGCGGCGTTGTCTGTGTAGATCTGGCAGATATTATATAGAATCCACAGGTGACCCCCATGCATTTCCAGAGAGCAAGGCAGAGGACAGGAAGATAACCTAAACTTTTAAATTGGTAGAAATATGTGTGTGTTTCTGTTCTCTAAATATTGTTGATTCTGAAGATTTGGTTTCAGCTGTGAGTTTAGACTCATAATATAAATTTTAGAAGCCCCAAATGATGTCCCATGCCACACTCTGTGTCTGAATGCCTCTCTTTGTGGCCTGTGATACAGGAAGTAAATAATATCAACAAGTTTGGATGTAGTGGAAGTTTGGGTTTGAGATCCCATTTTCCTAAGGTCTGAATGATACTGTTGAACCTTCAGTGAATTGAATTCTGTTGCTTGAAAATAGAAATTTAAAGCACAGATTGTCATGAGCTTTGGGAAGGTACTCCCAAATCCTGAGGGGAAAAAAATGTTTTTGTTATTTCACGATAGGTTTGGACCCAGAAAAGAGTAGTGGTCAATTCAGATCCAGTTGAAGAACTAGAAATTTTTAGATTAATTGTTAAACAATTATTATGTTTTACAAAACGGAATAGAAAATGATTCTACCAGAGCATCTAACTAAGTGTTAAATGGAGAAAATACTTGGATTGTTTCCTGCTTGCTAGAAATTTAGCTTATACGTCTGACCCAAGGAAATTGAAAACTAATTAAACATTGAGCATACCTGAAAACCCAAAAACGTATGGGCAGTCTTTCTTTTAAAAATTAAAAAGTTAAATGTTTAAGTCAATAAATGTTCTATCAGGTTTGGATTATAGAGTAAGAACATGAAATAATGTTAAACGAATCACATATATGAAAACTATAAAGAGAAATTATCCGAAATCAAAGTACAATTAGAGACCTAATTCATAGCTAATGAAATAGAACAATATCTCTCAAAATAAATAAGTACTTTATTAAAATTGGTGAGACAGAAAAATAATGGAAGAATAATTTTGTGAGCTCTAATATTCTTCATCCAACTTCATCCAACATGTCCTGTATTCAAGTTTTTACTTCTTTCCAAAGATTTTCAAACTTTCATTGAATACTAGGTCTTACCTCTCCAAAATCCAAGTTGGTGAGAAACTTATCTGGTAAGGTCATGGCTCTTAAAATACGGACCAGGAATGAAAAACCCCAAACAAAACAAACAAAATACAAAAAACATCCCCCCACACAACAATAACCACAACAAAACCCTAATCCAGAAGAAGCAGCTTCCTTTGACCTCCTGTAATAGCCAGCTGTATTTCATGGTAGGCTATATTTGATGACAAGCATGTAGCGGAGGTTTGCATTTAGCAGGCCAATGAATAAATAATTGCTTTTTCCAGGACGTCAGAGTATCTCTTGCACATGTGAAGAAACACAAGTGCAAGAGACGTTGCTTTAACATTTCTTCAGTTGTATTTTATTTCTCTATGGGGGCACCTTCAAGCTGCAATGTTTTCATTCTTCCAGAGGAGTTAACTTCATGTTCCAGGTGGAGTTTTTATTGTTCTTCTGTCAATATAGTAACAGGAAAAATAGAATTAAACGCATGTTTCAAAATTGCGATTGTCTCCTAGACCACTAGCGGTAATATTGAGAACTTGGAAGAGCTACAAAGGATGTTCTGGGACAGCACATTTACTTTACAGTTGCAAGAATGTATTTCATGTTTCTCAGCAGCAGAAAAAGTCCCTGGCAGCATGCTTTTTGCTAAATATTTTTCTTTAATAGCACGATACTCCCCAAGTATTGCTTTTTGGAGAGGTATTTTTAAATGTATTATTTCTTAAGCTCACAATAAGTGTCAAAAATAAAAATGGTGCAAGAATGATTTTTTTTCTCTGTTTTCTTTTCTTTTAAAATACTATTTTTTTAAAATAATTGTTTAGTCCTGATAAACTACAGTTTAGCTAGAGAAAAAATGTATTGACAGCTGAACAAATACCTGCAAAACCACTTTGGACATGCTGAAAATTAGCTCACAAAAGAGATATGAGCTTCAGCTTGCTTTCATTAGTACTGGCAAAATTCACCTCTGACTTGACCATATATGTGTCCAAAGAAAGATTAAAGAAAAGAACTGTGTTATTATGTTCAAGACTCATTGGGTAGCCTTCACTTTTGTTTATTAAAAAACAGGAAAAGGAGAAAACAAAAGCTGAAAAGAAAAAAAAAGAAAAAGAATGAGAAAGGTATGTAGAGGGGAAAGAAAACCCAGTCTATTGGATATAAGTGTCCAGTTTGATTTGTTTGACTCTAGAGGAGGTAGGAGCAGAAAGTGAGGTGCCAGATTTTATCCCCTTAGGAATCCTGGCTAATGAGGAAGTTTCCAAGGTAGGTAAGATATGTTCTCATTCTAAAGTATCTTATTCCCTCCACCAAAATCTCTATAAAGCTTTTGAAAACTTTCAATCACTGTTTTGGAGAGGATCAAAATAATGAAATATTTTGCACAAGCTCAAACTCACAGTAGTGACTGCAACTCAAAAATCTGAACTGTAGACCAAGGTGCTGAGACCATGTTCCCCTACGTTTTAATTTAATGGCAGAGAGAGGGATATTTTTATAATTGCTGATTATATCTCACAACTTGAAAGGGAACTTTTCCACTGTTATCAAAACAACAAAGGGGAACTGGGGAATAATGGAAGAAAGGTGCGACAGTACATATCAGAGATGGAAAAGACACAGGGTGTGAATGGCAGGAGAGAGGGAGATAGCTAGAAACTTACTGTATTTATTTCTGCTGTAGAAGGTGCTCGATCTGTGGAATTATGAAAAGAAAAAAAAAAAAGAGGTCTTGTTAAAACATGTTATTAGCTTTTTTCCCCTGAATGATTTTCATTTTCCTTGAAAAAATCATGCTACCCCACAGAAAGTTATCTGTTTGGTAATGTAGTATGACCTTTCCACAACTTCTTACTCATTAGATCTATATTTTTCAAATTAATACATATACAAAGAAAGAGAAATGTTGCATGGTCCCTTTGTGTTGAGTTTTATAGACATATAAGAAGAATTACAGTAATAGAAATAGTCTACCACATACTGGGTGTTAAGTTTGTGGGGTTGCTGGAAGTGTTGATAGTTTCTATATCAAGCTCTCAAGTGAAGTGCAGTATTTTCTGATTCCAGGGTTATCTATGGAAAAGGTCCTCATGTTCACCATCAGACTTTAGAAAATCTCAAATTTCTTTTTAAGCAACTAAAGAGCTAATAAGTCAGTTCTGTTCCAGTGTATTACCAAGAAAATATACAGTATTTGATTGTTTTTGATTCTTCTTATGTCATTTGTCATGTATGATCAATGCTCTCTATTACATTAAACAAAGACAACAGATTTGAACTTCAGAATTTTTTATTGATACTGAATGGATTCTTTTTTTAAAATTTATTTGCTTTGCATAATCAAAGAGGTATTAAGATCAGCAAGATCTTAAGAAGGTTGAAAATACAGTTTGAAAGGGAAAAAAAAGAATAATATTGATTCCCTTGTATAAAATAAAAAGAATTCACAAGAAGATTCCAGTCATTTTTCAAGTGTGGGGTATTTGTTTGATTTCTTTTTTTCTTCTTGTTGTGGTTGTGCCTCATCTGTCCTACATATTTTCAATCATTTTCTAAATTAATGTTAAGTTTTGAATCATTAAATAAAAGTTATTATTTCATAACTCTCTCAGTAAACAGTCTTGAAGCTGTGACAGTAGTAAAATTTTATCTAGATACAGAGTGGGCTGCAGTAGTACAGACAGATTTCTTTTTTTCTTTACAGCTATCTAGACAGAATTTGGAAGGGGAAAGTGCATACAAATATATCAGTCGAGAAGTGACAAGGACAGCTTTGCAAAATGTATTTTAAATCAGTGAAATATACATTCAACCACAGTGAAAATATACACTGCTTATTTCTGAGATACACACAAGAATTGAGATCCTAACACGGGCTTTAGAAGTCTTAAGAGTTATAGCAAAGGGTCTGATCCTTCTTCCAGTGTAATCAGACAGACCTTTTTTCCAATTTCAAAAAGACAGGAACTGAGACCCAATGTTTCTTGTAACATAGTTCTTCATCTGTAAATCAATGTAGTCCTACTCTAGTGTCTACATATTGATGTCTTCTCATTAATTTGCCTTTTAACTTCTTTCCGTAAAATTCTTCCTTTAAGAAATTGAACTTGCTTCTAATGGTTCATCACCAGAGATAAACAAAAAAGATTTTGTTACACACAGTGTAATAGGTGAAAAAAATGCAAAATTCACAGAGGTTGAGAAGGCACAGCAAGGAGTAGGGAGAGAGACTTGCTGTACTGTGTGTTGCAGACTTGTTAATGATGATTTAGTCTTGATTGGTACTTGGGGGCCTCTATATTTCTTGTCTGGGCTGGAAAAGAAAAATTAGACATTTGGAACTGCTTATGGTAAAGGCTCATGCTTCTATATCCTTCTAAAACCCACTAAATTATGAAGGAATCCCACAGATTTCTTTAGATTTTGAATAATTTCTTCCTTAAGGAATATTTGCACAGCATAATGGAAGACTACACATGCATAGGTGTGCTATTTGTGTGATGGCCTTTGCTTGTCTAAATTGTATATTATTTTTAAAAATACAAAAATGCCCTGTCTAAAATATTATTACTGGATTTGGTGTGATTCAAATCTTACTAAAGAGCCAGTGTATTTAAATCAATAAAACTAGTATTCAGCAAAATCATAAAAGAATACACCTCATATTTTCCCAAAATCTAAGGACTTTGTTTATGTCCTATAAGGAGAGACAATAAGTGTCCAGACTCACAATTTACAAATACAAAAATTTATCTATCCCATTCTTCCTGCTTGTTCCTCAGCAAGCTCCTAGAAAGTAAACAGATCAAATTCCTTTAAAAAATTAAGCTTTGTATGAAGATTCATTATGGAAAAAATGCAGGATCATATCACCTTTTAAAGTACTGCACTTTTGATCTGCATTGCCATGCAGAACAAAAAAGTCTCTCAAAATCAAGCAGGCTGGATTTTCAAAGAAGCATTCCCAGAAATGCTTTAAAGTTTCTCTGTGGAATACGGCTACAGCATCCTGCCATGTTTGGTCTTCTAATACTCAAACTCTGTCTGGGAAATGCATCTTTAAGCCTCTTAGAAAAAGATTTATTAAATGGTGACTTGAGTTCCCTGAGAGGAAGTCTGGACCTGACATTTATTCTGCTCTGAAAAGGAAAAGGAATTAAAAAAGAAGAAAGGAAAGGACAAAAAAGAAATTTCCAAGATGTACTGGTAGTTTCTTGAAATGTAAGCAGAAAGGAAATTGTACCTATCAAAAAAAAAAAAAAAAAAAACCCTCATGTTTCTGCTATTTGTTTGTAAGGATAAGAAATAATTTGGCATCACACAATTCCCTCTCAACTGGCTGGTTTAAGATGATTTCAGCATCTGCTTTGTAATGTAAGGCAAATAAGGTTGGTAACATTTTGCAGAGGCCAGGAAAATTAATTTCTAGTTAGATATCATCCCAAAGAATGCATTTTAGCTAAGTTTTCCTCTGAAGTAATTGCTAAATTGATAGAGTGTTTGTGTCAGATTTATAATGCTGTTAAAGACAGATTTCAGAATCTTTGATGCTGTGGAACTCCTTACTGTCTCTTCAGAGTCTCTGTGATTTCCAGCCCAATCCCTTCAGAGCAGGATCACTTCAGATGTGCAGACATATTAAAGAGCAACAGAATATAGAGAGTTGATTAAATATATATTTAGTCATATATTAAATATTATTTAACGTATCATTAAATACATATTTATGTAAATATCTATTTACATAATATATACTTATATGCATAATTAAATAATTGTTTATGTAAATATGTAATAATATATAAAATATAAGTACTTTATATATTTACTCAAACTGCATAGCTACATGCTATAGATTTAAAGTGGCAATCTATGTGAAATGAAATGTTATACTTAAGAATATAATTGTTACCTATCAAACCTAGTGAAGTTTCACAAGAAGCCTCAGTGAGAGGTTTCTCACTGTTTGTTCTCTCTGACAGCACTTTATGTCAATAATGGACAGGCACTTAAGTTCAAAGTACCATTTTTTTGAAATGGAGAAATTTTTCATGTTCAGCATCATATTCATACAATCATGTATTTATTCATACATTTGCAAGTATGAAATCAAGGTAGAGGGTGTGTGTTTGGTTTGAATGGAGGAGTGGTTTTAGCAGCTTGAAGCTATTTTGTTTAGATTTTATTCCAGCTCCTAGATGTTGTCATTTGAAGTTCTGTTGAAGAAGCAGTAACTAAATCACTGAGTATGGGGAGATCAGAACAGAAAAATAGCTCTGCACAATCCAGCTACAATTTTGAGAACACAAGACACCAAGTGCTTGGGGAACTTCTAAATATAAACCATTCCTAAGGGGAATGGGTGAAGTCCTGGCTCTCACAAAATCAGTGGTTCCATGTACACTGGAGCCAAGATTTAATTCAGTAGCCTTTGAGAGCTCACAGTGATGTTATATGACCATATGGACTCTGAAACAAATCTGTTCCTAATGAAACTGTTTGGCAAAAATTAAGAGATAAGAAAATAAAGTGCTATCTCTTATTGGTTCAAAAGGTTGTTGTTCTCCCTTTTTCCACATTAAGAAAGGGAAAGATGAAGAACGGTGCGTAGGATGACAGACCTTCTCCCACACCAGTTAGAAACACAATATGCAAGAGAAAAGTAACAGAAGGTGAAAGGGATTGATTAAGTGAGAAATAAGAACACATACATTCTTTCAGTTCTGCAAAAACACAGGATTTTGCAAAAATTATGTCTCTTATCCAGAAGCATAAATTCTGAGATATAATAGAGGCAATTTCTGAACTTAGTTTTGTACTTTATTCTTTATTTATCGAATTAATTTTTTTCTTTTAGCTCTTTCTAGTTTTCAACTCAGAACTAATATTCCCACTTCCACAAGAAAACAAATTAAAAACAAAGAAATAAAACAAAAATAAACAAATAAAACCAAAGAAATCATCTTCAACCAACCAGCCATAGCAAACAATCTCTCCCCCCAAAAAAAGCACCAACAAAAAATCCCGAACAAACCAACCCAACCAAAACCCAAAAATCCCCAAACAAAAGAGAACAAAAAACCCCCCAAACACCCTCCAAGAAACAAAAACCAAACCAACCAAACAAAAAAAAACCCAAAGTGTAAAAAAAAAAAAAAAAAACCTTAAAAAAAAAAAAAAAGAAAATAGGAAAAATTGGAGAAGTAGCAGTGGTTTCTTCCTAGGCTCTCTGATATGGGAGTCAACAAAACTGCCTGAGAATACAGTCTTTCTTGTGCAAACTCAGCATTTTCTTCGAGTCATTCCACTGTTTCACAGTAAGAATAAGTTGCTTCGTTTCCTGGCAACACTGGTAACGTAACATCTGTGAATTAAAAGTAGTCTGATCTTGGGCTGTGTCTGCAGAGAGGCTGAAGCAGTATCTTCAAGAGATATGAGCTGTGCTTGTCATCTGCCACAAGACTCAGTGAATGGTGCAATTATGCAGATGATTAATTTGGCTTTTTTCCCCATGTTTTAAAGAAAATTCAACATTTTTGCTGTGCTATCCACTATTTTGTTGTTATTAGGCATCAAAATTTTGTTTCAATATACTGCCTTTGTAAGCCAATTCTCTTTTCTTCCTCTTTCTGCATCTAGTGAAGTCACCTTTCAGAGCTGAGCATCCAGGAACCTGTGCTGGAATGACTGCTCAGTGAGCAGAATAACCCATCTGACAGGGGAAACTAGAACTTCAATATGGTCGGCTGGGAAGGTTATTTCCCTGCAGCTGAATACTAGTGCTCCCCCACTAAATATTATGGTGAGAAACAGAATTTTGCTAAGTCTCATCTAGGAACTTACCAAAAAAAAATCACCCTCTAATTCACATTACTGACGAGGCTATCTGAAAGTTTTCAACTGTAAGCAGCAATCTTGTCTGCATTACAGAGGAATAGAAAACAAGCTGAAACAGCACAAGATTAGTAGTCATTCCAAAATTAGTGGTTCTGGAAACTGAAGGACCTTGCCGTGCTAAATGTGGATACTGTTGGCTGCACAACTTGATTTTGTTCCAACACAATGTAGTCAGGGCACCCAGGCATTGCAGTTCAAATGTTGAGAGTACAATAAACTTTATCTGGATTCAAAATTATCATGTTACTGAAAGCAGTTTTCCTTGCTGCCCTCAGGGGAATAAAGATGTCAGCCTGTGTCTTACTGCAGTCTCCCTGCCAGTGGCTCGATAGATCAATGGTATGCCTAACAGGAAAAGTTCTCCTGGGAGAATTTACAATATATTAAAAGACCTCAGCTCATAATCTGAGTGTGAGTAGCTTCCATTAAAGGCTGAAAAAGCCATAAAAATGGGAATTTTCAAAGGAACCTGGCAGGAAAGACACCGTTCAAAGTGACTGTGCTTCCACTGTAAAAATAGCTATGGATTATTAAAGAATCAACAGTTAATCTCAAGAAAATATATGATTAAAAATATGAGTTATTTACTGATTGTCTTAAAAAATAACAGTCTGAGAAGAAAGCTTGTCTGTGGGTTGGTAAATATACTTTCACGGAAGTGGTTTCTGGAATTGAGTCAAAATTGAAGAATAAAACAGCCACAGTTGAAAAAGAGCACAGAAAAAAAAACAAACAAACAAACAGAAAAACCCCCCAAATAATAGAATTCCAAATAACTTGGGTAAGAAAAACATTGTCCCCATGATAGGGACATCATTAATATCAACATAACTGTTGGTATGAATGAATCCATATTGTTTTTACCTGCTAGGAATAATACATGTTTATGGTCATCTCAACGTGCATTTTTGTTTTAAAGACTTACATTTATATGAATATTTTAATGGTATTTTTAACATTTTTATACTTAATTTGCGAGCTACAATACAGAATTTGACAGGCTGTTCACAAGTACCAAAAAATGCCAGAGCAGATTTTTATTTGTTAGAAATTACTTTATCACTCACTTTGAGTAAAAATTTGGTCCTTTCTGTCAGACTGCTTTGAAAATTAGAGTGCCTCAGTTTTGTTTCTACAGATGACTGATCTATGTCTCATAAGTCTGCTTCCATATATGCCACCAATAAACAATACATATCTTTTTGGAACAAACCTAACTAGTAGCAATAAGGTACAATTCAGGTCAGTCAAATCCCCTATGTTTAGATGAGAGAAATGAAGGAGAAAATTAGATTTCAACAGACATTTTATGAAATAGATGCCTAAGACTGCTACAAAGAGTGTGTAAATAAAAGGCACTTCCAATCAAAAAGAGGTAAAAACAGAGTGTGTGGGAACTTGCAGACAACAGCTCTAACCTGATCTCAGCACATATCAGCAGTTTTTAGAACTTTGCTGAGACATGGAGAAGTACCTTGAGGGTCCTTTTTGTAAATACTAGTGTCATGTGGGGCATAAAAAATGCATCATGAATACCACATCTTTGCTATTAATACATTATCAAAAATCTTTTCTTTGCAGAAATGAATCAAGTTTATCAATTTCACAGCCTTTATGGCTGAATGTTTGTAAAAGAAAGGAAGATAGGAAGAGATTTTGAGAAAGCTGGACTTTGCAAAGATTTTGCATACCAATAAGAATACTTTAAGTTTAGTAATTTTCCATATTTAATAGACCATTCTTTAAAGAGCCTTGGGACTGTTACTATAAAACAAGAAGGAAAAGAATATCAAGATAAAGCATTACTGAAGGTTAGCTTTACCTTCTCTAGGGAGAGAAATTAAAATTTTTAAAAATAAAAGTCATCCTTATTCTTCCAGTATTCTCTATTTCCCTCTGACGAGTGTCCTGGAAAATCTCCTGGTCCTTTGAAAAAATTAGGAACATTTCTGTTCTCTGTGAGAAAGAAGATTGTAAGGCATACCAGCTAATCTAGCCGACTGAAAAACAGGTTTCTGAGAAGTCCTTTTGTGGGCTTAATCCCACTTTTAGATAAAATCAAAATGAAATTCCTATTGCATTAATCTTATACCCTTGCTAATATCAAATGGGGTTAGCTAAGTAATTCAACAATCCTTCATGAGCTCAAAGGATTAATACGGTACCATGACTTATTTTGAAGTGTTGGCAAATCTCCATCTCCTCCTTTTTTTTTTTTTTTTTTTTTTTTTTGTGTGTTGGACTGATTACATTAATAACACAACAGTTTGATTCTAATCTCCAAAATCCTGAACTTTACAAGGCAAACAGTTTGCTGATCCATCAGCATTTATTAATCACACCAATTATGCTGAGGCCAAATACCATGATTACAGTGTGTGGTGCTTTTAACCGTGAGGGATAGAATGAATTTTTGTAACCCTTAGAAGAACAAGAGTCTCTTTTGAAAGAGCACCTATGCCTGGAGACACCTGGTTGGAAATAGCAGATTTCTAAAACAGTCTAAAATGCCTTATACTAGAAACCAAACCAAATAAGAAACCACTAGAATCATACTAGAAATCAAAGAAGGTTTAAGATGATTGCAAATTTGCATGGGTTTTTCTTCCTCTGTTGTAGTATAATCAGTATATGATTATCACCCAAAATTTTGAAATTTATCACAACACTCCCTTGAGAAAAGTCAGATAAAGTTATGAGATGGGGCTCTAGAATGCAAAAGAATTGGGGAAATCAGATATTTGCTATTTATCTGCCAGTCTGTCAATCTACGTGCCTTCTAATCCACAGTCCATTACCCTTTTGTCTGCTTAACTTCTTTTTCGAGACCAGTTGAACACAAAGGAGAATTTAAGTCTTGAGTACAAAGCATAAATAGAAAACTAAGGAAATGCTATGAGCTGTAATGTAGCTATTACCTGAAGGCCTATCTAATTTGGAAAAATGTTTCTGGGCACTGCTTTTATAAAATAGTCTTCCTCATAAGGACAGATTGTAATGGCACCAGGCTCACAATAGCATAAAATAGGATTGTCTCTGGTGTCAACCTAAGAAAACTTCAGGTTTTTCTAATAAAACATGTACAGTTTCAATCCTGACTTATGAGATTAATATTTTAAGCTTGAATAGATCAGAGAAAGGGAAAAATATGCATAATAATTAAGGACACGGTTTTGTGTGTTTGGAAATGGTCTTTTAACTAAGATTTCAGGTGTTCTAAAAGAGTCTTTTAAAAGTTTTTTTCTATGATTAGAACAGGTCACAACATAGAACTTGGTTATTTGAATTCTTATTCAATAGATTCTGTTTAAGGAGACACTTATCTTTACATACAGACTGTGAAAGGTGGTGATATCTGAAGTAGAGGAAGTTAACTTCCAGATAATATTCCAGAACTGACTAATAGTAGAAATAAAGACAGAAATACCACTCTTATAGTTTGTTCTGATCATGCTACTTCACTTTCTTGGAGAATGCTAATAATGTGTAAAGTATAAGTACAAATAACTTGGGTAAGAAAAACATTGAAAAGATTACAACATAAGTGCAAAACTCTTTACAACATTTGCAGCTGCATAAGATGAAATCTTTATGAAAAGTGACATACAAATAGGTAAATGGTTGATCAATAAACATTAAAAAATTAAACCAAATAATAAAATCAGAAATGTGATGTTAATATAGTAGAATGGGAAACAAAGGACAGTACTCTACAGCTCAAAATTTAAATGAAAACCATGTTTTTAATTTCATTTTGCTATTTTAAAGAGAAGGTATTAACAACAATTTACTGCTGAAGTTACAATCTATATAGAATTCTGAGAAGATAATTCTGACTTTACTTTTTTGCCATTATTTCAATCAGCAATTTTTCGTGCATATTTTTTAATGTTGACTCATATTTCAAATGTGTTATCCCAGATGAACTTGTAAATAACTCATTTACATCTCTGCCTTTGCTTACAAAGAGCTCTCCTGAGGCCTCTCCATGAACTATGTCTTTTTTTTTTATACTGTGTTTGTTCCCTGATTTCGTTAGGTGCTGAAAATTCATTACCTTCTGATGTCTCATCAGACATCCTTGCTAATGAACCAGAATGTTTATGGGCAGTTCACCTCCTGTAGCTCTAAAACATGTTTTCTGCTATTCACTGAATGGTTTAACGAAGTGACAAAGCAATAGCTTTGATTTACTTTTAGATACTGAAAAAGAGAAGTGCCTTACAAGAACTTTTTGGAGAAGCTTTCCTGCAGTTTCATAGATATTGTTTTTCTAATAATGAAAAACTCATTTAAATGAGACAACTGGGTTCTAATTGCATTAACAGGTATTTAATTGGTACTTTCCTTATAGTGTAGATTCTTGAATGTTTATACAGCTTCCTAATTAAAATTTATGCAGACATCAATGAACATGAAGTATGGATGTTAGTTATTCAGCTTGTTAGTAGAATTCCTTTAATAATATCATATTTGAAAATGAAAATACAATATTTATAACACATGTGGAAGAGTACATCAGGCTCCCAGTTGGTATTGTTCAATAAGGGACTTAGAAATAGAGGTCCTCTAGTACAAATACAGACATTGTTCCAAGTAATGTGGAATGGAAGGTTATTTAAAAGCATAGAGTCAATTTGATATTGAGGCAATGATAACCAGAATTCATTGTCATAAAATGATATCTTATCTGACAAACAGTAACTATATACTTCTTCTGTCTAAAATACTGGAGCTGTAATGTGGTTGTGTTTAATAAAAGGAGCAATAAACACTCATGGCTGAACTTCCAACAAGATTATGCCAGACTCTGGAAGCAGTTACATAAGTGTGCAAAATAAGCTTTTCATAATTCCTATGTTATAGATAAAGAATTCATATATAGATTTCCAAAAATACAAAAATAGTATAAGACTAGTATCTAAAATAGCCATGGGTTATGTATGAAAGGACAAGTTAAAGTTGATAAGTTAAAAAATGCAGTTATTAAAATATTTATTTAGGTTCTCTGCAAAAGAGCTTCAAAAGAAAGAAATTAAAATTTCAGTTTAAAAGGCCTGTGAAGAAAACTTAATATTCTAAACATAGAGAAAAACTGTCATTCCAAGAGCACTTGCTGAAACAAACCCTTTTCTGTTTGCCCTCATTCTGGTTTGGCCCTAACTACTTCTGCCATACCAATGCAAATGAGGAACCTTTTTTAGCTCATGTCCTTTAACATTTTCTTCAGATGCAGCTGAAAAGGAGTACAACCTTTATGCTGCCAGATATTCAGACAATTCAAAATATTTGTGACTAGATCTAGAAGTAATTTCATTCTATCTATCACCTAAACTGGCCTTATGGTGCCAGTTACAGTTTGCTTATTCACCAGTAAAAGGCCAAACACTTACTGTAGATGAATGTTGTTTTCTGGCATTCTGAATAAAATCCCTTCCTTTCTTGCCCTTCTATTTCCTCTTCCCCAGGAAGGCAGTCCTACATTGAAGAAAAATGTTGACAATTTGACAATTTTGACTGTGAAAGTCCATATTCAATGTTTTGTCTTTTGTGCCAGGCTAAATTCATGTTGCTATGGATCTTCTTTCCCCAGGGATATTTTACTGCTTCTGCAAAGAGAATATTAAAATTTGACTCATGATATTTCTTTATCAGTCCATGAATAAAGTTAATCTTTATACCCCAAAATATTCTTACAGCCAGTGGAGAGGTATTAACTCTTCCAGTGTGCAAGGTCTCATGGTAATGAAGATGCGTAAAATAGAACAAATGAATCACACACTGAAAATAAGTGTTTATGACATTATGTCTAATATCCTCACCTGCACTCTCCCTCTTTCTCTTCTCACCACCTTGGCTCTGATCTTCTGTTCTTGTTCTCTAAAGTATATTAATTGTTCGCTTGAAATTCTGAAAACACACAGATCCAACTTACTAGGCAATATGTAGTTCATCCAGAGCCCATAACCTGCAAACTAGGACATTAGTTACTAGACAACATGCAAAAATGTTTGCCATGTGTATGGATGAGGACAGAAGTGATTCTAGGTCTTTCTTGGAAAGTACTGGCCACTTGTGCTGATACCTGAGTGCTGATGCCATCTGTAGCCAGTCATGATGGCAATGAACAAAGTTGTACTTTCCAAGGCAGACCAGTCAGCATTTGAATGTCCTGACCACTACTTCTCAAATCTTACAAGGGACCACCAACAAGTGATGCCACTGACATCAGAAGGAAATTGGAAAATGTACTTACACAGCATACAGAACAGCTTGACATACTTGGAAAATGTTTGATGAACTCTTGCCCCTTGTGCAGATATGCTGAGGTGGAGGAGTCACATATGAGCAGGATCCCAAACTCCTCAACTTTCAGATGTTTGCAGATGCTCACAGAAGAACAAGCTTAGTACTTAGGCTTTTTTTTTTTTTTTTTTTTTTTAATATTGAGGCCCCTTCTTTTATGAAATTCATCTTTATTAAGGGACTTTTTGAGCTGCCTCCTCCTGCCCAAATGCAGAAATCTTACCAGGAAATGAGGACTGAATGGCATTTTGACAGTGTAGAATCAACTAGTGTTTAACTAGTAATAATAACTAGGTATGTGGTATTCATGGCAAGTTTTCAAAATGAAATCACAATTAAAAATGTCCCTTCATCTGTTACAGAGTTATGGGGATTTTACCCTCACTGGTCATGCAGTCTGCTCATACATCTAATTTTCACCTGTGAATCTTATCATAGATGAGTGATCAAATCACAGAATTTTCCATTAAAGATTTTGAAACTTTCAGGATTGTGGAAATAAGACGTCTGTAAGTACTTTCAATCTGTAGGTAAATAAAATGTTAAAAACTTGATCTATTATGAAGTTCAACCACCATGGTACATCTGGAAATCCAATGAAAAGTATACTCTTGTTTCACTCCCTCTAGGAGTTTTATAATTGGGTCTGAATAAAGGTGGCTGAATATATAGTTGCTCTGAGGTCAAGAGAGTGCAGGGATGATAGTTCATATAAATTATATATATTACACTACTACATTGCAAGGATCAGTGCACTCTTAGGAAATTCTCTTTGCTTAACTTCTGCACTTTCTCAGGAGATATTGCATTGACTCTGATACACAGGACTATGGTTAGAGCTGATCTTCCCCTAGTATGATCAGTCTGATGACTTTTATTTCATTTTGACAGCTGTTATACAATACATGGCTAGTGAACCTTATCTTCATTATTTCCTCTCTCATTTTCCTTTGTGCTCCTCTTTTAACTCCAGAGGGATGATTGTTCCATTCATTTCAAGGCACCACATAGCGAAAAGGGAAAAAACGTCACACACAGCACAGTAAACTGCATCAAATATGCGATCCTAATATGCTGAAAATTCAACTTATATATTTTGTAAAAAACTATCTAAACCCTGAATGAATTTTTATACTGTTTAAATATTTCAACAACAGGTAATATAAAGGTGTCACACAGTAAGTTCTGGTACTACATGCCTTTAATGTCCTGAACTGCCATTGAATTCAAGAGGATTTCTGTCAACTAGAAAGGGGAGGGGTGGTTAAGCTTCTTATTATCATTGATATGTGAATATGTAAAAGTGGCATACACATATTTTTAAAGAAATATAAATATTTTGAATATAATATTGGCAATAAACACATATTTAGAATTTAAGCTCATTAGTGACCAGCCAGCTGAAAGCCTTTCTACTACTCTATGATTCCCTTCCCCTCTTTTTCCCCTTTTTTCTTTCTTTATGTCATGTTTAGTCATATAATATGAAAGAGTGGCTATACAAAAACCAAAAGATTTCCATTAAAAGAGAAGAACAGAGAATCAGTGTTAAACATCCTTGTACATTGGAGAAAAAGTATCCCCATGATGCTAATTTTTCTATACAGTATAAATACAATCCAAAGGCATTGCTCAGGCACTTTTAAATCTCTTGACAATAATAACAGTGATTCTTCAACAATATCAATAGGAAATCACTTTTTATGTTTATCCCCCATTTATGCCATAGATTAACACAGTTCCAGAATGTTGAAATGTTTAATAGCAAGAGTATAAATTATATGACTGAGAAGAAAGTTTCAAGGACAATCAGTTCTCATTGTTCAAAGTAACATTATTTGACCAGTTAGCTCTATGACTGAATAACTGCTTATTTTGTAGCAGTGAATGGCTAGATGAGTAGGGTGGATTTTAGGCTATAAATTCCTCCAAAGGATATATATTTGGGATTTTCTGAACACTAGTTACAACACTGAACTGTAGTTAAAAGTTTGAATATTCAGGACACTTTGAGGTGAACAATCCTGATTAACTCAACATGATCACCACTGATGCCAGTGAAGTCAATAGATCTATTCTTTCATATATTTCTTTATAAAATAATTTGCTTTATGACTATTATATTAAGTTAGTACTCATAAATTAAATTAACTTATGTTGAAGCAATCCAACTTTCATAGCAGAGAAATATATAACTCTTTATTTGTGTTTTTCTTGGAATCCCATATTAAAATATTTTACTAGACTGTGGTATTATAATTAATTTTTTTTTACATCCCTCCTAATTAAAAATGAAAGATAAATATGCTCTTTTTTTCCATTTGGGTGCATTTAAAGTATTTCTATCTATAAATTACAAAATTTTTTGCATTAGGGTTAAGTTCAAAAAATTAATTAAGGCTTATCCTGTAAACCTTGCTGAGCATCCTTCCCTGTTTCTTCTTTACCTTTGGTAGCCACAGGTGAATTAATTATTGAGGGGTCAAGTGTTTTTGTTAGAACCACAAGTGTCTGTGCAATGGACACACAAATTGTATTACCTGCATATTATTATTATTATTATTATTATTATTATTATTATTATTATTATTATTATTATTCACATTTTTGCAAAAATAACCATCAATCCACACCACAACACTCTGCCGCTATATGTATCCCTGTGCCCATTATATATGCCTGTGTTCACTTCCTTAACAGCACTGCTGCCCCTAGCTGCCCTGTGTTTTATGTGCTCTGACATTTAATCTGGCCACCAGCTCTGTGGATGCTCAGTTTTTTGAGCCATTTTTGTCCACATCCTGGCCCATTGAGGGGACTGGCTGGTCTAAGTTGTATTCCAGTGTCAGGCTCCTGTGTGATGTACACCTCACTGAATGCACTGAGCTGCAGAACCAGAGACACGTGGTGACAACACAGAAGAGGGAAAATATTAATGACAGCTGAGCTTGGCTCAGATCATCCTTTCTGTACAGGCCAAAGCTCAGTACACAGTGATGGGGACAGCTCACATAATCTTAATACTTTTTTTAGGCTTTGCTGCTGTGGGCATATGTACCAACATACACATCCTTTCTGGACAGTTGCTTGTTCATTCACACAAAACTATTGACCCTGTCCTGTCAGTTCTAAAAGAAAACCATCTCAGCTTGCCACTTCAATCACATCTTTTAGACAGCTTTCCAAGATTGCTATGGAATAGCATGAATACTAAAGATCTATTTTAGTCTCAAAATTTGTTTTATACCACTTTTATAAAGCCAGAAATATTCCATTTAGACAAAGGATAAATGAGAAGCAGGAATTAGAGAATTATGTGTTCCAATATTATGTGTCCACAGTAATCCTAAGAAATGACTGTGCAGGTACATGATCCTGCACTCCTTCTGCCATGAGCACAGAAGAGAGATGACCAGGTTGGCTCTTCCCAGGCAGCAGGGGCCCTGGCAATGACTCAACCATTTTCTATTGCAGCATCCTCACATTTGTGTGTTTGGGTGACTTGTACCAAACATGCATGTCAGTGCAAAGCTAGAATCAGAGAAAAGAAAAATAGGTCTGGAAAGGCCTTCTTTAGGCAGATCAATTTTCCTTCTGTCAATCTTTATGGATATTTCTGAAGAATCCAGTGATTCTTCAGGCTACAACCTCCTGATGCAGCCCATTTCATTATGCCACTAACTTTACCTTCATGAACAGTGAAGTTGGTCTGACTCTTTTTATTTCTGCAGTTTTACCCAGCTCCTTTTCACCTTGAATTTGTGCCTAACAAATTTAATGATACTTTTTCTTCTTCCTTCATTCTTTATTTTGAATTCTAATCTCATCTTCAGCCTGCCTGATGTGCTTGTCTTCATGCTGTTTGAAAATTTAGGAGATTTACTTTTTGTGGCATTATCCAAGTTAGTAGAGTGATGCTTAGACAAGTTACCTGGAACAGAAGCTAGACAGAGTTAAAGGAATAAAGTAGGTATTTATTAAAAAGCCTTCAAAGGATACACCTTGGGCAGTACAATAAGCCTGGCTGGGGCTTTGCCCAAGATGAACCCAAAATGGTCACAAGATGGATGACCACCCACGAGTTTTCACACTTTCATAAGTTTTGGTCCATTTATATATTGGGGTTAATTGTCCAATTACAGCCTCATATTATGAGGTCCCATCCTCCCAGTTTGTTCTCCTCAATTCATTGTTTATACTTCTTGAGCCTAAAGCTGTGATGGTGCCCTTGGTCCTCAAGCTGGAAAAGGATTGCTTTGTGTAACTTCCCTGTGAAAAGGACTTGATAACACTTTATATGAAGCTCAGACTCACACACTAAGGAAGTACAGAATCTGGAAAATATAAAAGCTAAAACTTAAGGCATCAAGAGCATGAAAATAGATTATTGAAGTCTAAAGATCTCCTATAAATAATAGTTTGAATTTGCTGTGCCTGGGGCTCTGCAGAAGAGCTTGTACTGGGAAGCTCAGTGTGAGAGATTACATACAGAAAAACAAAAGTCATGCCATTCTGGGCTTCTATTTGTTTCTATTTGCCAGACACGGAATTCTTACCTCATTTATTTCTTGATCAATGCATACATGCGAAAAAAACCCATGCATGATCTAGCTCAAGTATGGCCCTTCCTATTAAATAGCTACATGCAAGAATTGAATGTACTCTTTAGATTGATTATCAGAGTTGTGTGAGTATAGACCAAAGCATGCTGAGGGAAAACTGTAAGGATCTAGGATCTCTCACAACAGTTCTCAGAGCCAAACTACAAGTCTTAGTTTACTGACTTGTCAACAACCTTGGACTCAGACGTTTTTCATGTCTCCGACATAGTTTCTTGAAATTCTATCTCTATCTGCTGTAAAGTCGAGGTATACACGGTTCAAAATCAGTCATGGTTTACCTGTAAACTATTAGACATTTCTCTCACAGAAATCTTATTCACTGTTTCTTATTCACTTATTCACAATGGTCAAATGTGATGTGATGTGATATGATGTGATGTCCACAGAAGTCAAATTAGATCCCAAGCATGCAATCTTGTTTTAAAAAGTCTAGAATTCAAGACAAACTTCTCTTTTATATGCATACAGACTTGCATATAAAACTTCTTGTATGGGTAATCTGTTATGCTGTGGCTTTGTATTGATGCATAGAAATTTTGCCAGAACAAAGGCTTTTCACTAGAGCATTTTGCCCCTGATTGCTCATCGCATTCTTTAGCACTTCATATAACTATGTTTTCTTTTTCAGTCCAGTTATATTACATAAGAGGTAGCCTAAAAGCATTTTCTACATTTCTACATTCTACAGTGGATTTACCTAATGAGCAAGAGGCCCCATCACAGTGTGTGGCACATTGGTGTTAAAGTTCAAGGAAGAAGTTACAATGTCTATTGAAATATCATTCCAAGACTTTGGGCCAGTCAAGTCAGGGCCAACCCTACAATTTCCATCCTACCTTGTAGGAATGAAGTCAGCTTCAATTCCCTGAACTTTTCATACCAGTAGAGCCTGTGCCTACATCCCAGTGTTTTGAATATATATATCCAGACTTGTAGGAAGTGAAGCTGAAAAATATTTCATATTTGAATGCAGTTTTGATATGAAATCAACATGAGTCACGCGTATCAGAGACATAGCATATGTAAAATATTAATTATCTCATTTAAACTGGCATATACAAAAACAAGAACTGTCATTCCTCCAATATATTATGAAAACACTTTTTATCTCCATCTGAGCTAGTAGATCTAGCAGAGTTTTTTGGTTTTTTTTTTAATTGTTTGAATTTTTTTTAATTATTCAGATTGGTAGTTTAGATAGTGTTTTTCCTTCATATCAAATTAAGAATCAGACTGTCCCTTCAATTTTTTTTTTTTTTTTTTTTGTGGGGGTGCATAAAGCATATCTCAATTTTAGTGACAAGCATTATCTATTTTTTTCTTACTTTTTCCCTCTTCAAAATTTATCTTTCATCAGAAGGAAAGTCAGAAAATACCACTATAGTTAAAAAAAAGTCTGAAATACTTTTGAGAAAAAGAATCCAACAAAACAAAACAATAAAAAGCTACTAAAAAAAGAAAAACAAAACAAGAAAACAAAAACAAGTAAACTAAAATCCCTCCAAATGATTTTAGGATGCCATATTATGAATTCCTTACTCTTCCAGAAAATTTAGTATTATTTTAAATTTTCAGGTCCACTGATGACAGATAACATCATTAATTATATTTTTCCACTCTTTTTCAGGTTTTTAAATTGTCTGTGCTGTGAATGGCATTGGAAAACAAAGTGATATATTATCATCCTTGGAATTTTGGAAGATTAGTACTGTGTACAGAAGAGAAAATCAATATTCTTTTTAATCATCCTGAGCTTGAGCTGACATTTTACACAGCTATTCTGCTGGCAAATGGCAAAGTCTTAAGCTGTGGGAACACAATAATTCTAAAAGCATGTGTATCCGTACAGTATATAATGCCTCTGAGAAATAGCTAAAGGTAGCATTATGACATATTTCTGAATACAGTACAATTTTCCTGCCTTAAAAAAATTTCGAGGCATGCTTTCATTGTGTGAAAAGTACTGATTAGATACATAATAAAAGATAAATTTTGGGCTCACCTTAAAAAATAACAAAAAAAAAAATAAAAAAAACAAAACCAAAAAATGCCAAAAAAACCAAAAACCCACCAACCACTTTTGATTGTATATCTGACACAGAGTCAGAGTTATAGTATTTGGCATTCTAGATGAAAGGGACAGTCAGAATTCTCCTTAGCTGCTGCTGCCAAAAGATGCTTCCATTGAATTTTATTCTCACAGTAGTGAGAATAAAAATTGAAGTCAGGGTATTTTCAGAATTGATCACTAACTGTTGCTGTTCCAATGTTGGATGGTCTTCCTTAGGTAATAATGACAGTATTCAACAACAGAAACATACAAAACTGAGAATAAGCTCCTCTTAATATTAACTGGAAAAAAAAAAAAAAAGTAACAAAGTAAGCCAGAATTAACAAGTAAAGTACAAGGTTGCAAAGGGGTATCTCAGATAATTTCTTAAAGTCAAGGGGCTGAAATACCTGCAAACTCAGTGTGATCATTATTGTTTACTTTAGAGACGGACCAAGCCAATGTGCCCTTGTTCCAGGAAGGGAAAGAGAAGGAGGGAGAAACTAAGGAAAGGCTGGCATATGAAAGAAAGGACTTTCACTGCAAGAAATGCCTATAGATTCAGAGCTCGGACCTATCATTTGTTTTCCAATTTGCACTGCAGGACCTAATGCATGAAGTGATGTCGAAACACATTTTACTACCTTCTGGGTAATTTGTTTCTCAATTCCAGGACATTTTAGCATCATGAAGCATTAAAATATACATATATGAGTTCTGCAACCTTTTAAAGTCCTTCTGTCCCCTCTGGAGGAATACTGTAAATATCCTTGCCACCTGAAATAACTGGACATTGTTAGAGTGATGCTAACAAAGGGGGTTAACAGCTTGTGCGTGTACAAAATACTTGAAGTCAGACAGAAAGCCATTATTATGACCTTGTGCTGACCACATTCTATGAAGTGTTACATGATCAGGGACAGGGAAGTTGCTTAATGGAAGTTATATAGTAGCTAGATGTATCCTTGTCACACTTCATCTAAACTGATACATTGCAATGGTCCGCGCTGCTCAGACCTGGCAATTACTGTCCAATTCCAATCTATTCCACACTGCCACTATAATGAAAAATAATTAGGACCCTGAAAATGAGTTTTCACATGAAATGGTTTCAGTACTTGGACACAATCGCCTTTGGCAGATGGCTTTGGGTTTGCTTTAATATAATAAAGACAGTTAATCATCTCTAAAGAGTGCACAGAATGAATAAACTTTTAACACTTCTTTCTCCTCTGAAACTCTCATATTGATCAGGTTTAATACTGTAGAGTTCATGTTTTTGTGGGTAAGTGTTCCTGATAGCCAGGAATATGAACACATTCTTATGCATCCTTGAGAAGAACCAAATTTACCCAAGGGCCAATTTGCTTGATACTGGAGTTTAGAAACTAATATCAAAGAAAAAAGAAAAGCTGGGTCTTCAAATTACTGTAAAAGTACAGATCTTTAGAATGTTTTCATGAACCCTAAAAAATTATGGCTTAATTTAATTGTGGGAAATACCATGACAGAATAGTAATAAGATTATTGATAACTTTCAAAAAACATGTGCCTCTTGTAGACAGCGTGGAAATAGATGAGAGTGGAAAGCATTTCATCTGACTTCAGTTATTTTACAGTGTAGTTGTTAGTCTCTTTAGGCTCCCTTTGTAGCCAAGGTAGAGAAATAGGCACATTTAAGGTGCAATTGCTATGACCTGTATGAGATGCCTGCTTCTGGTTGAGATGAATTACACACCAGAAGGCATATCAATTTCTCCTGCCTGACTATAGCCCAGAGCGATTAGCTCAAATGTAGATGTCAATAGTGTTTAAAGTTAGATTCAATATACCTGTCTTGAATAACTCTTTGATTTCATTAAACCATTTGCCAGGTTTTGTAACTTTTTGAATTTGTATCTAGTATACAAGTTAAGAAAAACTGAATGATGTCTCACATATGTGATATAAATCATAACACAAAATTTGAATACAAAAGAATATCTAAAATTCATTGTATCCAATGAAGTCTGAATTTTACACAGAAGTAATTCTCCTGACAAGGAAACAAACCACCATCACCACCTCCTCCCCCCACCAAAAAAAAAAAAAGACCCTTATTTTCCCAAAGAACTTAAATAAACAGACAAAACCATGATAAAAGTTGTTTGTATGACCTGAGTTTTTGATTTTTTTTTTTTTTATGGTGAAAGGATTAGCTAAATGGCAAGAGATGTGGAAAGAGATGTAAGGAAAGCTGCTATAGGGAAAAGAATGTAACAGGGCCCAGTGCTACTGTTAGGGTGCAATGGGGCTGTGGAGACAGAGAACAATGAATGTAGGAAAGCTTATCAACAACTTGGGAAGTATTTCAGCAGTCCTAGATCCTTATTTTGTCTATAAAATACCTGTATCATTCCTTTCTGAGTTTTCAGAGCAGCAGGAATAAGGAACATGTAATTGTAGTCAAATTTCTGTCAGAGAGAATTGTTTTCCCTTGAAAACATCTGGTTGCAGTGTCCCATATGATGCCATTTTTCTGTTTTGCTTCTCTGCAGAAGTCCTTGTTTTTGATTGCTTCTGTAGAAGCCCTGTTATAAAAAGAAGTTAAAAAAAAAAATAAAAGAAAGACTGAGGAAATTTCTTCAGAAAAATCTAAATAAGACCCTGGACTATATATATATATTTTAGTTCATTATATTTAAAAAAAAAAAAAAATGAAACAGTCTGGTATGGTTTTACTTTCCATAAAAAATTGTTCTTTGTCCCATGCTGTCAGAACCCAGGACATCCCTCTGGCTGCCCTGGGTGATCCAAGAGCTTGGAAAGGAGCTCAGGGATCTCAGCAGAGATGTCTGGGACCTGAGCAAGAGGGTTTGATATCTGTACAGGGGGGTTTAGGATCTGTACAGGGGGGTCTGGGATCTGTACAGGGGGGTTGGAGACCCTGGCACAGAGCCCAGGAAGACACTGGCTTTGATTTCAGTCCATGGGAAAG